>BJCM01265083.1:0-26052 GCA_018326385.1 Flaveria bidentis
CAAGAGAGTAAAACAAAAGGCCAAACCCACCCTTAAAGGAGGGCGGCCGAATTATCCAAGGGTTGGGGTTTTCCCCCCAAAAACCTTTTTTACATTTTGTTTTACTAATTACATTTTAAGTTATTTAATCAACCTTTTATTTATATAACTTATACACACACAATTTTTATTATTTGATGTTATTTAACCAATTTTATAACATTACAAATAGTGTCCATAAACAAAATATTCTTATAAGTTGTTTCATCTCATATGCAATTTATTTAGAAAACCCATTTTCTAAATAGGTGTATTTATTCAATTGCATGATCATATCATCAATTAAATATTTATATTGGTGTTTGCTAAGCTTGTTATTGGGTATGACCAGACTTGGATCATTACGTACTAACCACATCAATATTCTATGTGTCTTGGGAATAAAGAATCCAACACATAATGAATTACAATATGAACGGGTGGGACAAGAGCATTGGTGAGCTTCACGCAATGCTCAAAACTACCAAGGCAGGGATAGGTAGAAAGGTTCTACCTATTCTCTCGACCAATGAGGGAGGCAACAAGAAAAGTCCATACCCCGATCCCAAAGCAAATGTTGCCAAAGGAAAGTGGTACATCAAAGAAAAAGGGAAGGGAAAGGCTAAAGCAGAACCTCCAAAGCCTTAGCTTAAGAAGCCTAAGGTAACAGAGAATGATCCATGCTTTGAGTGTGGTAAGATAGGACATTGGAAAAGGAATTATCCCACCTATCTCCAAGAGTTTAGGAACAAGAGGGATGTTGGGCAAACCTCAGGTACAACCTTCATGATTCATATTGGTTAAAATGTTATTTCTTCAAACACATGGGTATTGGATTCCGGATCTGGAACTCATATTTGCAATTTGTTGCTGGGGTACAAAAGAAATAAGCACTTAAATAAGGGAGACACAAATCTCTACATAGGCAACAGAGCAAAAGTTGATGTCGAAGCCCAAAGAGACTATATTTTGAAACTTTCAAATGGTTTGGAAGTTGTTCTTAAGAACATTTTGTATGCTCCTAGTTTGACTAGGAACATAATTTATGTTTCCCTTTTAAAAAAATGTGGCTATGATTTAAAGTTTGTTAACAATGGTATTATGTTTGTATGGATGATGTATTTTATTTCAAGGTTATGCCTTTTAATGGTATCTATGAATTGGTTCATGATAATTCCTCCTTTGATAACTCATTATACAAAACAAGCACCAAGAAACTTAAAATGGGTTTAAGTGATTCTTATCTTTGGCATTGTCGTCTTGGTCACATAAACAAGAATCGGAATCAAACACTTCAAAAGAATGGTCTTTTGAAAACAAATGAAAATGGTTCATTTGATAATTGTGAATCTTGTTTACAAGGTAAGATGACCAAGTCACCCTTTAGCGGTACTAACGAGAGGGCAAAAGACTTATTGGGAATCATACATTCACATGTATGTGGTCCTTTTAAGACAATAACAAGAAATGGTGAAAGATACTTCATTACCTTTACCGACGATTACAGTCGCTATGGTTATGTGTACTTTATGACACATAAATATGAAACTTTTGAAATGTTCAAAATCTTCAAGAATGAAGTAGAAAATCAACTCAATAAAACTATCAAAGTTCTTCGTTCAGATAGAGGAGGTGAATACCTCAGTGAGACTTTTTAAGATCATCTAAAAAGTTGTGGGATCGTCTCACAACTTACTCCACCTAGAACACCACAACATAATGGTGTGTCTGAAAGGACAAACCGAACCCTATTGGATATGGTTCCATCTATGATGGCTATAAGCTCACTACCTCTATCATTTTGGGGTTTTGAATTGTTCTCCGCGGCTCGTATTTTAAATATGGCCCCGACCAAGAAAGTAGATTTGACACTTTTTTTAATATGGCATGGATGAGTTCCATCGCTGTCATATTTAAAAGTATGGGGTTGTGAAGCTTATGTTAAGTTAAACACCCAAAACAAGTAGGAAAGTCCATCCACTAAGTGTATATTTGTTGGATATCCCAAACACTATATAGGATAATACTTCTTTGATCCAACAGAGCAAAAAATATTTATTACTCAAAAGGCAGAGTTGTTTGAAGCTAAGTTCCTTATGGAAGGAATAACATATAGAATAGTGGAATTTGATGAGGATCAAGATCCACAAGCCGATACACGTTTAGTTGACTTTAGCAATCAACATGAGGTTGTTGATGATGATCAAGAGGTTGATCAATATGCACAAAAGGTTCGCTGATCTAGTAGAGTTAGCATTCCTCCTGAAAGATATAGGTTTTTCATGAATGGATGCTATGTGGTTGACTCGGATGAGCCAACTACATACCATGATGCAATGTCCAAATCGGATTGTGACAAATAACTAGAAGCCATGAACATAGAGATGCAATCCATGTATGAAAACCAAGTTTGGGAATTGGTTGACCCTCCACTTAACTCCAAACCGGTTGGATGAAAGTGGGTTTTCAAGAAGAAAACGGATATGCATGGAAACTTGGATACTTACAAAGCAAGACTTGTAGCAAAAGGTTTCACTCAAAATCAAGGGGTTGATTATGATGAAACCTTCTCGCATGTGGCAATGCCAAAGTCAATTAGGATATTATTTGCTATAGCTGCATATTATGACTATGAGAATTGGCAGATGGATGTCAAAACTACTTTTCTTAATGGACATATTGAAGAGACTATCAATATGGTTCAGCCTGATAGTTTTGTCGATCCACGACATCCTAATAAAATGTATCTTTCTCAGACTGGAAAGTTTAGTGAAAAGGCAGAAGAAGGTATCTCTCAGATACAGCTAACCATACAAGAGAGTTTATAACAACTCAACGGGTCTGGTAGAAGTGTGGTGCAACGTTGATGTTCAAAGATTCACCACCCCCTACTGGAAAAGGACCCTCCTTCTTCTTCGACTATGAGGGATTATTTAGATCCTTCAATCTACCTCCTTCTCCCATTAATGATGAGCTGTCAACAAGGATGATGTATGATGTTCTAAACACACCACCAGAAGACTTTACAACATCGGTTCCGCTAGACAAGTCCTCTAATCCTTTAGGGGGAGCACTTGATGTAAGCGACTCATCTTCTAATAATGAAGTAGTTGAAACTTCAAATGCGGAACCGGAGGAATAGGTTTCCACTAATGAAAGTACACAAGCATGCCTCTGACACATCGGAACCTCATACTCGAACAACATCAGATCCTTAACCTGAGTTTAACAATCTGGATAATGAGGTGGCTGTTCCAACTACTCCCGGATCTTGGCTAACTGTTTATCATCCCTTAGACAATGTCATTGGGGATGTTAGATTGGGAGTACAGACTAGAAATCAGTTATACTCAGCTGATTATGCCTCGGTAATTGAAAAGGGATATCATCACGATGGTGCATATCGATGTTTCATGTCTCAAATTGAGCCAAAATATGTGAGTGAAGCCTTAAATGATGCGGCATGGGTCAATACAATGCAAGAAGAACTCCTACAGTTCAAGAAATTAAGAGTATGGACCCTTGTGGACAAACCAAAAGGTGCTAAGGTAATTGGTACTAAATGGGTGCTGAAATGCAAGAAAGATGACCAAGGGGTTATAATAAGGAATTAGGCTCGACTTGTAGTTCAAGGATTTCAACAAGTCGAAGGCATAGATTACAATGAAGTGTTTGCACCGATGGCAAGGATGGAAGAAATACGTATATTTCTAGCCTATGCATCCTACATGAAGATTAAAGTCTATCAACTAGATGTGAAGAGTGCATTCCTTCATGGTGAAATCCGTGAGACGGTCTATGTCTGTCAACCTGAATGATTTGAGGATCCTTATCATCGGGATAGACTTTACAAACTGGACAAGGCTCTATACAGGCTCCATAAAGCCCCTAGAGCCTAGTATGAGAAACTCTCAACTCATCTTGTGAAACACGGTTTTCGCAGAGGAGTGATAGACTATACATTGTTTATAAAAGAAAAAGATGGTGATTTACTGCTAGTAGAGATTTATGTGTATGACATAATCTTCGATTCCAAAATCGAAGAATTATGTAAAGAATTCAAAATTTTAATGAAAGCAGAATTTGAAATTAGTGCCATGGGGGAGATGAAGTTCTTTCTCAACTTACAGGTGGATCAGACACCAAATGGAATCTTCCTACATCAAACCAAGTATGTTGGTGATATCCTCAGTCGGTTTGACAGGGAAAATGCTTCAGTAGCTGGAACTCCACTTGCCACGAACCATGACATGGAACCCGACAAACATGGTGATCTGGTTGATGACACCATGTATAGAGGAATGACTAGATCACTCATGTACCTCACAGCCTCACATCTTGATATCATGTACTCGATGTGTCTTTGCTCAAGATATCAGGTGAAACCAAAAGTAAATTATCTCATCGGGGTCAAAAGGATTTTTCGTTATCTGAAGGGTACTCCCACACTCAGGTTGTGGTATCCTCATGATGATGACTTTGAGCTTACAGCTTATACTGACTCGGATTATGGCGGCTGCAAAATGAATTACAAGTCTACAATAGCGGGATGTCAGTTCTTTGGTAGACGGTTAGTCACCTAGCAGTGTAAGAAGCAGACCTTCGTTGCTCTGTCAACATGTGAAGCTAAATATGTTGCTGCTGCAAGTTGCTGTTCACAAATCACCTGGATTCAACAGCAAATGCACGACTACGGTTTGCAATTTTCAAACACCACTATTTTTGTTGATAATTCTGCGGCTATTTCTGTGATCAAAAATCCGGTCCAACACCCTAAAACTAAACACACCGGTATTAAATATCACTTTATACGTGACTGTTTTGAAAAACACTTAATCGATGTTGTTAAAATAAAAATGGATTTTCAACACCCCGACCTCTACACTAAAGCATTTGATAAACCTAGGTTTTTATATCTTTAGAGGTTAATGGCGTGAAAAAGAAAAGTGACGTGATACTAGAAGAAGAAAGTGCATAGTCCGACATGGTTTATTTTATTTTATTTCATTTACTTTCCTGTCCATTAATAATCCAAAAACACAAAAAGATGATGCAGTGGTACTCGGAGTAATGGATGATACGACTTTGTGGAGAATGAAGGTCTACATGGGTAAGCAAGTAAAACCCCTAATGAGGAGACTATTTGGGCAACTAGCTTGAGAAGACTGTGTGGCACCCTCTAGGAGGAAGTGGCGTCACGATGATAGTGACTCCAACGTCGAGCCCATCATGCCACCCACTAAAGAAGACGACAACGATGATGATGACCATGGTCAGGGTGGTGATGAACTTGGTGAAACTGAAGGGGCTGCCTTCCACCAAAGCTTCTTAGTTGATCAGGATGAGGAGTCAGATGAAGAGCCTCTGGTGAGGACTGTGGGGAGTAGGGTTGTGGCCACAGGGAAAGGCATAGAGGCGGTAGGGGGACGCCAGGCTGAGTCTAGGGGTGTTGCTTATGGTGTTACTGATCCTACGTACAACCTCGACCAATCCACAGCCAAGGGGGAGCCCTTATTGCCAAGGGCTCTAGGAAGAATAGGATGGCTCATCCCCACGACAAGAAAAGGAAGAGGCTGAGGATTCTCGTGATCACATCATCTGCCATAGCCACTGCCACCACCACTACCATAGCCACCACCACTACCAGAGCTACCACCACAACCACACCTCCTATCATCACCCCCACAACTACTACTACTACCACTACAACTCCACCCACTACTACTATCTCATTCCACCACCACTACCATAGCCACTCCACCACATCCCACATACATTCAACCTCCCATATTTACCACATCTACCACCACAAGTCACTAAGTTGGTCCTTCCACACACACTCCATTCACCGCTGGACCCTCTCTACCGCACATCGGGTTAGTGGAACAACTAGCTAACCTAAACAACACTGTGCTTAGACTGCTTGCAACTAATAAGTTTAGGGCTTCTCAGTTACACAAGATGATGGAAGTTAATGTTGCTCAAGCCAAGAAGATCAAGGAGCATAGTGAGAAGAGCGAGCTGTATAAGAGAGCTTTAAGCTGAGCCCACCATGCGCTTACAAGTCAAAATGAGCTGGTGCTAGCATCGGTGAAGAAAATAGAAGAGCTCGAGAAGAAAAATAAGAAGATTATGCTAAAGCTAAACGGGTCAAAGAGTTAGCCTCTAAAGATCAAAATGGTGATGGTGATGATGAAGATGCTGATGATGATGATGATGAGGATGAAGATGACATTGAAGAAGATATCGAGGAGGGAGGACAAAGTAGAAAAGATCAAGATGAGGATGATGATCAGGAAGGTGATGCATCTGCATCAGCCTCTAATCCTCAGGCTTAGGAAAGGCGAACTATAAGGAATCAGAATCAAAGAGCCTCATCCTCTGCTCCTCCGGCTAAAGAACCTGCTATTCAAGACAAAAGTAATAGTTAGATGCATTTGTGTTTAGAAACTTTTGTATTTGAATTATATTACATTAATGTAATTAATTATCATTTTTGTCTGCTATGTTTAAATGCTTTATATGATGACTTATCTATGTTGTGCTTAATTTTAATCAAACGGATGAAGCTCTACAAATAGATGAATACGATGTCCAACCCTTTCAGCAGGTCAAGTCTCAATTAACCATGATTCTTCACTTGGAAAGGATAGTTAGAAGGTCAGTGAGCTACACTCCTGAAGAAGAAGAAATCATTCATGATCTGACTAATGACTAGCTGGCTGAGATATTCCGACTTAATCCTAATGAAATTGTCAAAGATGCTTCAGAAGTCGATGTACTTAGTGATGATGAGCTACAAGATGTAGATGAGATTGAGATTGAGAATGTTACAGCTGAGCACTATCTAGAGTATGCTGACCACGAAGGCAATGTTATACCCAATTTGGGTGATAATTTTGGTAGTGCTACATTTGAGAAGCTGGATGAAGTAGAGAAAGAAAAGGAGAAAGGAGAAAGCTCAGGACATCCGTAGGTCTGAAGTGGATCCTATATCTAGGAAGCCTAAGGTTGTGCTGAAGTGGAGTCCTCCACACACAATCTCTATGATTCCCTTGCGAGAAATGCCTCAGGACTTCACTCCACACTTCAAATGGTTGTATTATGATTGGAGGACGGGGGAAGCAGTCATAGATCTGAATCGAGATGGAAAGAGAGAGACTATTTGGGTATTTGACCCTATGTGGCTAACCAACTTGTTAGCTAAAGATGTATACACATTATACAAGTGGCCATTATTGTATGACACACAAGTCATTGTACAAGTTCTTCATTTCCAACACGTATACGGCTCTGCTTCACTTTTGAGATACACGCATGAGTCACAAGAGAAGAGAAGTACAAGAGAATTCAAGAACATGTGAAGAATATTAGAAAATACAGTAACTAGGACCAAGGGGGAGTTTGTAGATATTTCGTGTTCGTAGTTTATGAGCTTAATGTAAAAGTCTTTCATGTCTTACATCTATGTAAGGAATTGATTTGATGATATATAATATGTGGTTGTTGCTTATTAATGTTTATCTATTTCATATTATAATTGTGTTGATTATAATTCATATGTATGAGCTTATTATATAGGTTTGAAGTTATTGTACATAGTTCTTAGTCAATAATGATTGAGAAATTGTTCAACCTAGTCGTATGAGTCTTCATGCGAATGGACCATACTAATGGACCATACGTATGAATACATCATGCTTATGGATCAATCGCACGACTGAACCAGGAGACTGGATCAGTCATACGAATGAGACATAAGATTGACTCAGTCGCACGACTAAACCTTCAGTCGTGCGTATGACTCAATCGCATGATTCAGTTGCACGACTAAACCATGCTAATGGTTAAGTCGTACAAATGGAAACTACAAACCTATAAATACCACTTAATTCATGGAAAAGCTTATAAATTGAGAACAATTCGATATAGTTAAACCCTAGCCATCCAGAGCACCCAATCCAACTTCATAGTTCGTTCTTGATCTATTTCTACTCATTCTTAATGTATAGTTTATTCTTATATCGATCGGGTTAAGGTTCTCACTGACTAGATCACCAATCAAATAGGATTCCACGTTACTTGATCTGGTTTCACACATTATCAGTTAGTATTCCATACGTACATGATCCTGACACACTTGATAGTTTTGATTGATTCCCCCACTATGGTCGTTAGTTTTATTAGCAAATAACACGTCTCATCCTTAGTTGCTAAAAAGAAAACCCAAGTAAATCTGGAAAAATCTACAACAAAAACCAAATAAAATGCACGACGTCCCAAACTCAACACCCTAACTAGACCAAATAAATCCATTTGTAACAATTGACAATTTGATTCAATTTTAGTATGAGCAATTGGTTCATGAGTAAGTTTATGTTGTTTTCCTTTTCAACATGATAGACAATGTTTAGTAAGTTGAAATTCTTTTAATGGTAAGCCCACAACATGATTTCCTCTAACCAACTTGTTCATATTTTTTTTATTTTTAGATGGCCAAGACGATAATGCCATAACATGAATCATTTTTAGAGGATTTTGAAACATTCATGTCAATAAACAAGACGCAATTACAAGTGAATTTGAAACATTCATGTCAAGTAAGTATGCGTCTTTCCCTCTCAATATGCTTAACAAAATTCATTCATCAGGAATTACAAATCTTGGTTTTAAAATAAGACATTTTTTATCGATTAAGTGTGTTGAATATTTTTTGTCACAAATTTGATAGATACTTAGAAAATTATGTTTAAGTACCTCAACAAAAATGACATCTTCAAAATTTAACACACCACTAGACACTCCACCTTTCATTATAAACTTTCCACCATTACTCATGGAAAATAACATACCCTTTGTTGTAATGTTGCATTTTGTTTAATAGAGATATATTACCAGTCATGTGGCTAGAACAACCACTGTCAACATGCCGACCACTGTTGATAACTTGCCCTTGTTGTTTTGGCCCATATGAATGAATTTACTCAATTTTAGGAACCAAAGCCATTATAGACTTGAGCACATTTGTAACACCCATATATTTTTATGGGCACGAAAGAAAGAATAATAAGTGCAGAAAAGAAAGAAAAGCTATAAAACCCAAGTTGAAGGGTTAAAAGTGCCAAAAAGACAAAATGTTTGAAAAAGTTGGTGAATAAAGCAACATGGCCGCCCATGTTGCCTACTCAAATAACTCATTCGGATTTTTGTTTAGAGAGAAAGAGGAGAAGCTGAAAACACTCGGTTTTAGAGAGAAGAACCATAAAAGATCGAATTCATGGTTCTATGGTGTTCTTAACTGGCCTATGACTTGGTTGTTTGATTGTGTGTGTTCGGTTGTGTGTTTTGGTGGGTTTCTAGGCGGTAGAACTCAATTACATTTGGGTTTTGAGGAATTTCATTCGAAAGTTGTCAAGGTGAGTTCTAGAACCTCTTTTAACTTGTTTTAAACTAATTTGGTGCTGGAAATGCATGCATGAACATTTTTTATAAAATGGGTTTTCACCCTTATGTAAATGTGTAGATATTTTGTGGGTCGGGTTTGATTTGGGTGTTATTATGGTTATGATTATACTATGAATGTGAATCTATGGGTTAGAATGTAAGATTTATTCCTATAACATTTTAGATGATGATTGGGGACTGAAATAAGTTGTTTAACTGTGAATTGACTCCCTGTGCGCCTAAATAGTGGCGCATGCTCCCAACGGTATAAACTGTCTAAGTGTCCCCATGCGCCCAAAGTTCATATGCCCAAATAGTTCCCATGCGCCTAAGTTAGGCTGAAATTTACTAAGTATTCCATGCGCCTGAAAAGCCCATGTGCCTAGGCACTCATGCACGTGCATAGTGCCCATGCGCCTATAGTATTGCCAAGAATGACTAAGTTTTGGCCATGCACCTGCATAGTGCCCATGTGGCTGAAAGTTCCCCACGCGCCTAAGTGTTCCTCACGTGCTTGAAAAGCCATGTGCCAGCATAGTGCCTATGCGCC
Source organism: Flaveria bidentis (assembly GCA_018326385.1). Classification (NCBI taxonomy): domain Eukaryota; kingdom Viridiplantae; phylum Streptophyta; class Magnoliopsida; order Asterales; family Asteraceae; genus Flaveria; species Flaveria bidentis. The sequence continues at coordinate 10,013 of BJCM01265083.1, forward strand.
TAAGACAGCTTTTCGCACTAGTTTGGGGAAAAGTGAAGTGTAGGCTTTGATTTGGGATGTTCCCATGGTTGAAGTAAGTTGACTTTTGATGATGTATGAAATATAATATGGCATGTATGATGATTGTTATGTCCTATATGATGGTGCCTTGTATGGTGTTTTTTTGTATGTTTATGTTTATGTTCCTAATGATGTACGTTTATTTTCCATGGCTATACGTTGAATTTTTATGAATGAAATGAGAAGTATTATGTAACGTAAAGTGGAAGATAATGAAAAGTGAAACGTAATGAAAGAATGCATGTATTAATGAAAGTGTAAGTAAAAAAGTATTGTAAGCACGAAAAGGAGGTCCACAGGGTGTTAGCACAACTGTGTGCGGGTTAGCTACCCCAGAAGGATGCACACTAGGGTAAAATCCTTGTGATTAACCATACATATGGGATCTTTGCCGCTTGCCCCAGGTACTGTAATTAGCTTCGTGCATAATGTACGAGGTCTTTGATAGACCTAAGGCCCAGTAACCAGCTTCGTGCACAATGTTCGGGGTATAGCATATGGCATTGGTCCGAAATGAAAGAGAAAAGATAATGATGAGTGTACTTGCCTTAGGTACTGGAGTCAACTTCATGCACAATGTTCAAGGTCTTCGATAGACCTCAGGCCTAGTAACCAGTTCGTGCACAATGTTCGGGGTACTGTACATGTCATCGAAAGTAATGAACGTACGAAAGATAAGTAAGAAAGATTATGAATGAAAGTGAATGATATTAATGAATGATGAAAGAATGAAAGTTAATGAATAAATAATGAAGATGATAATGATATTATCTATGTGTACGTATGATGTATGATCATGTCCGTAAGTAAAGAAAGGTTTTAAATGAAAGTAAAGTATTTTATTTAAAAATTAAAACTCACTTGGCAACACTGACTTTTATGTGTTTCCAGTTGGCAGGTAATGGTTGTTGAGGATGGTACGGGGCGTCTACTTGGCTTATTTTGGATGGCATCCATTTTGTGTAATCTTTTTGTGATGTAATGCAACAAGTTATTTTGTAATCAGTCAATGATGTAATATTTTGCAAAAGCAATTATAATGAAATGAAATGGTTGTATAAAATTTTCTTCTGCAATATTTTATTAAAGTTACGGTAAATATATGTTTTATGTGCAATGATTGAGCAGCTGTGAGCGTACCGGGAATGGGACCTTACAAGTTGGTATTAGAGCCAAAGTTTAATTTAAACAGAGAAATTTTCAAAAAAAACCTAAACTTTAACCGAAAACAAGACAAAGGGAAGGGATGCCAGTCCGAGTGTAACGCCTAGAATAATGTCTAAGCGAGCCAAGTAATAATAATGGGTTTAGATGAGACCATTTTATGAAAATAAGATGGATATGGGTTATAGACCAAGTTAACTCTTCGGGTTATGAATTTGATGAGTTTAAGGTCCCGGGAACACCTAGTATATATAAATGGATCAGCTTGAGCAGCTCTCATTTGCAACTCAACACTCTAGTTCTAGAGAGAGTGGGTAAAGAGAGAAAGTAGACAGGATTGAAGATTCAAGGTTCGGTTGATCTCGGGATTGAAGATTGGCATTCGTGGGCATCCAAACAACAAGAAAAGACCATGAATCAGATAAGAAAATCATTTAAGCATTCGTTTTGATGTAAACCCGGATTCTAGGGCTTTGGTTTTTGAAAATGGCAAAGATTCGCCCAAAACTCACGTTTTCGTGTAAGAAAACATGTAAGAAGCTTAGATATTGTGTATTGGGTCAATATATTGAAGTTTTGGGTCAAAAAATTGGTTGGTGCGTAATTTTTAGCCCGTTTTGCGAAACTGGGTCTTCATCCAGCGAAATTATATATTCGTCCAACGAAACTATTTATATTCCTGCGAAACTACAGTTTCGTAGGTAGTTTCGCAGACAGGGTTATACAACGAATGTTGGACGAAACTGGCAGCGAAACTGGCTGCGACGATGCTACCGAAACAAGCCGCAAAACTGCTGGCCAAACTAGTAGCGAAACTGCTGATCTAGCAGCGATATTAGCAGCGAAATTAGGCAGAAATTAACTCATTTGAGTGTTAACTTATCTTTAGGCTGTGTAGTGCAACCTTTGCTTTGAAAGCTTGATTGAGAAGCCATTCATTGAGTACAAGTGAGTTCTGGATCCCCTAGGGGTTGCTGCCCCTAGGACCCCGCTAGGGGCGTTGCCCCTTGGACCCCACTACGGGCTACTGCCCCTAGGACCCTGCTGTCAGGGGCTGCCAACCCAAACCCCCGCCATCTCACGGGAGGTGGGCTATGTTTGATAATGACCTATGCTTGTGGTGCATATGTATTTGTATGTGAATGTGTGATGCATGATGTTTATGATGATGTGTGATGGTATATGTTATGTATGATGATGTTATGCTTATGGATGATATATTTTCTTATGTTCCTTACTATGTATTATGATGAAACTTTACATGGTGTGATTATGATAATGAACGTAAAGTATTATCTTAACGAAGTGAAAGATTTAAGATAATGAATGTGGAACATAATGAATGAATGAATGAAAAGCCTTGCAAGCAAATGAAAGGAGGTTCACAACTCATTCAGAGTTGTTAGCTCAACTATGTGTCTACAACATGTGATTTTGGCAAACTCATAAGGGTTCATACACACAGTATGAGTTCAGTCTTGGTGACTCTCCAATATGTGCGATTTCCTAATTATTATGTGTTATACAGTGTGGGATTTTGGCAATCCCATAAGAGTTCACCCACACAAGGCGAGTCTGTCCTAGTGACCACTCCATATGTGCCTTAGGGGGTCCTTGTCTCTTATCCCTAGATGAATTTCTTGGTGCTCTAGAAGGGGTTTAAGTACATGACAGGACGAAGATAGAAGTGAAAGAAAATAAATGTACGAAAAGTGCGATAAGTAAGAAATGTGCCAAACGTGCGAAATGTACGAAACGAACAATGACGAAGATAATAATTATTACCTTGATGTAATGAAAATGTTTTAACAAATGGAAGGTAATGTAATATTTTTATAAAACTAGAACTCACTAAGCAAGCTTGACTTTTTATGCATTTTCCAGTTGGTAGGTGAGCATTGCTGAGGATGGCGTGGGGTAGCTACTTGGCATTATTGGATGGCATCCATTTGATAGAAATATGACATTTTTGTGATGTAATGCTAATGATAATATTTTGTAACAGTTAACTATAATGTATTGTTTTGCAAATGCAGTCATTAATATATGAAATTGATTTTTATGTATTCCGCTGCAATATTTTAGCAAATCTAAAAGTATGTTTTATGTTTTATGTGCAATGATTCACCAGTTGTAAGCATCCTGCCATCAGGTATTTTCTCTAATGTTTAACCGGCATTATGTGCGCATGTTATTCGATCTCTATACCTTTAGTAGACTTAGATACTGATGTAGTCACGATAGGAAATACTTGGGGTATGTAGAATAAAGTAAGTGACTAATCACAACTGGCCACTCTAATTATGGAATTACCATACTTGACATAAACTAAGCTATTCCGTGGAATGATCGTCTTGGTGTTTGGATCTTATAGTGTGTTTAGAGGATGACTGGTGGTAGATTGTCAAATGCTTCACGTGGTGTAGGTCATGGTGGATGTGGTGCTGGACCACAGGTAACGAGAGGAAGACCTCGAGCTGAAGAGGTGGTTCATGAAGAACCCGAGACCCCTCATCCGTAGGCTGGGGATGAGAGGGCTTACCTGAGAGCCTAAGTGAAGGATGATATGGTAGAGGAGGGGCACTAGGTCATGCAGAAGATCTTGCCCTTTGTGGTGACCAAGTGATTAAGGTTGTACCAGAAGGAGAAAGGAATGAGAGGAATCGATCCTCGAGAGAAAGAGAGTAACCTGACACTGAGACGGTTCTCTTCGATGATGAGGATGAGGAAGAAGAGCCCATGCAGGAAGCAGCCTGAGGCTGTAACTACAGGGTATTTCAGAGATGCAAGCCCCCTACATTTGACGGTAATGGCACTACTGCTACTACTAAGAGATGGGTGAGAGAGATGGAAGCTTTACTTAACATTCGCGAGTTCCAGGAAGATCAGAAAGTGAAGTTTGCGACCCACTCATTCATGGAATTGATTTTGAGCTAGTGGGATAATATTTTCCAAGCCTAGGGTAGCCGGGCAATTGGGAGAATGAGGTGGTCTGAGCTAAAGAAACTGGTGATTGAGGATTTTTGTCCTCATAGGGAGATGGATAAGGTTGAAAGAGAATTCCTCCAGCTAGAGGCGGGGACAATGACACATCAACAATACACCCCAAGTTTAATGAGATGTCACAACGCCAAATCAACTGACGTCTTTATCATGAAAGATCAAAAAGTACATTTAAGGCCTGCCGGAAGTCATTCGCAGACACTTGATCACCGCCCGACCGAGTACGTTTAGGTCAGTGGTTGATTTGGCGGGAAGGTTGTATGATGAGCATGAGGTGGTGATGGATGAAGTCAACAAGAAAGGTGGTGGTGAACGAAATTGGAATGGGAAGCGGTTTGGATGTGGTGGGGCCGCTCCAATCGAGAAAGCTGCACAGGTGGATGACCGACGTGTGGCCACATCCGGTGCGGGGATGAAAAGGTGTGGCAAGTGTGGAAAGGAGCACACCGGAGAGTGTAGTTGGGGACTGAACATGTGCTTCAAGTGTGGGAAGCATGGTCATATGGCGAGAGAGTTCACGGCAGGGAGGTGTTTTAACTATGGCGTGGAGCACATAAGTCGAGAATACGAGAAGCTGAGGGCCAAATGTTCCGGTGTAGGGAAGAAGATGATCGGGACCAAGGGGCAGTGGGCGAGCGCCAGAGCCTTTACGATGACTCAGGAGGAGGCTAGGACGGACCCCAATGTGGTGTCAAGAATGTTTCTAGTAAACCAAACTCTAGCTTCGGTGTTATTTGATTCTGATGCTAGTAAAAGTTTTATTTCTGCTACTTTCTATGCTAAATTTCCTATTGGTAGTAGGAGTATAGATAAGCCCTTTGATGTAGAAACGACCATAGGTAAGTCTATCAAGATTTCTGAGATGATAGAAGATTGTGACGTAGAACTTGTTGGTCGTATGTTTCCTATTAGACCATTCGTGATGAGTTTAGGCGGGTTCGATGTATTCTTAGGAATGGATTGATTGGCGGACTACGAGGCAAACATTGTGTGTCGCAAGAAGATGATTCGATTGACAGCACCTGACGAGAGTTCGGTGACGGTCTATGGTGATCGGGACATTACAATTTCAAAAGTTATTTTGATGATAGTCGCAAGAAGTGCCTACTTGGCCTACGTAAAGGATGTGGATACGCCAACACCATAACTGTCCGATGTACAAGTTGTGTGTGATTTTCTGGATGTGTTTCCAAAAGACTTATCAGTGGTGCCACCGAACTGTGAGATCGAGTTTCAGATCGACTTGATACCTGGTGCCCAGCCGGTAGCTAAGGCAACGTATCGGTTGGCTCCGACCGATATGAAGGAGCTGATAGACCAATTGCAAGAGCTTCTTGATAAGGGGTTTAATAGACCTAGTATCACTTGCAAGGCGGTAGCATGAGGATGTGTATAGACTACCATAAGATGAATAAGCTGACAGTGAAGAATCGAAACCCCTTACCAAGAATTGAGGATAAACCTTTGATCTGGTTACCATCAGTTGAAGGTGAAGGAGCAGGATATTCCTAAAACAGCTTTTCGCACGAGTTATGGACACTACAAGTTCCTCATTATGTCTTTTGGTTTAACCAATGCGCCAGCTGCTTTATGGACTTGATGAATCGAGTGTGTCGACCGATGTCAGATAAATCAGTGATTGTGTTTATTGATGATATCCTGATTTATTTGAAGAGCGAGGAGGAGCATAGCGGTCACATTTGGGAAGTGTTGGAGACATTGAGAAAGGAGAGTATGTATGCTAAATTTTCCAAGTGCATGTTCTAGTTGTGCGATGTTTAGTTCTTGGGTCATGTAGTGAATCCCGAGGGGATTATGGTGGAGCCGTCAAAGGGGGAGGCGGTGATGCAATGGAAGTCTTCGAAGACGCCATCCAAGATTTGTAGTTTCTTAGGTTTGGGGTGCTATTATAGGAGATTTATTCAAGACTTCTCTAAGATAGCTTCTTAGTTGACTAAGTTAACCTGCAAGGATATGAAGTTGGTATGGGGTCAAGATCAAGAGAATGCTTTTAAGGAGTTAAAGATGATGTTAACAAAAGCGCATGCCTTGTCATTACATGAAGGAAGCGAGGATTTGGTGGTTTATTCAGATGCTTCCTACTCGAGGTTGGGATGTGTGTTGATGCAATGAGGAAAGGTTATAGCCTATGTATCCTGATAGCTGAAGGTTCATGAGGTCAATTATCCTACTCATGACTTAGAGCTAGCAGTCATGGTCTTTGCGTTAAATATTTGGAGGCACTACTTATATGGAACGAAGTGCACCATATTCACCGACCACAAGAGCTTGAAGTACTTCTTCGAGGAGAAAGACATGAACATGAGGCAGAGGAGATGGTTGGCCCTCATAAAAGATTATGACGACGAGATCCATTACCATTCGGGGAAAGCCAACTTGGTGGCGGATGCCCTTAGCCGAAAGGAGAGACACGAGCCGATTCAGGTGTAGGCTTATCGATTGGTCATGACCTCTGATTTGATGAAACATGTCAAGGTGTTTCAAGATGAGGCGTTGAAAGAAGATCATCTTAAGTCTGAAAGAATGAGAGGTCTAGCCGTGGAGTTGGGTGAAAACACACACAGTGTTAGAACCTGATTCGGACGAATGTAAATTCCTCGTTTTGGATATCTACGTGAAAAGATTATGGATGAAGCTCATAAAACTCGATACTCTATTCATCCTCATGCTACGAAGATGTTACAAGAAATTAACAAAGATTATTGGTGGCTGGGTATGAAGTGCGATGCAGTGGAGGACATGAGTCAATGCGTTACTTGTTTACAAGTGAAGGCCGAGCATTAGAAACCATATGGAAAGATCCAACCATTACCGCGCGAGGGTATGATGCTATATTATGAAGCTACCACATACCGCGCGAGGGTATGATGCTATATGGGTGATAGTTGATCGTCTGACAAAGAGTGCTCACTTCCTACCGGTCCACGAGATATATTCATCCGAGAGGTTGGCGGATCTATTCATCAAGGAGACTGTAACTCGTCATGTGTGTCAGTGTCTATTGTGTCTGATCATGACACCCGGTTTATATCAAAATTTTGGAAGAAATTCCATGATGCGATGGGGACGAGGTTACGTATTAGCATGGCTTATTATCCTCAGATGGATGGTAAATCGGAGAGGACAATTCAGACACTAGAAGATATGCTTCGGGCATGCGTCATTGATTTTGGGGGAAGTTGGGATGACCACTTACCGTTAGCTGAGTTCTCATATAACAATAGTTATCATGCCAGCATTAGTATGCCCCTCATGAGATGCTATATGGTAGGAGATGTGGAACACTCGTCTGTTGGGGTGATATTGGTCAGAAAGAGTTAGGGAGTATAGAGTAATCAAGGCTACAATTAAGAAGATTGAAAAGATCAAAGCCTATATGAAGGCAACCAAGGATAGGTAGAAGTCGTATGCTAATAAGAGGCGGACGTCGATTGAATTACACATGGGAGATAGAGTCATGTTGAAAGCTTCACATTGGAAAGGTATCATTCAGTTCAGAAAGCAGGGAAAGTTGAGCCCAAGGTACATAAGGCCTTTCCAAATTATTGTTCTAGTAGGGAAGGTGGCCTATAGATTGGAGTTACTAGATGAGTTAAGTGAAATCCACTCAACATTCCATGTATCTCATCTTAGAAAGTGTTTTGCAGATGAGGATATGGTTGTACCACTAGAAGATATTGAGGTAGATGAACGGCTAAATTATGTGGAACAACCAGTGGCGATCATTGATTGTAAGGAGAAACGGATAAGAAATAAAGTGGTTCCTCTTGTACGTGTACAGTGGAAGCACAGGAAGGGATCTGAGTCTACGTGGGAGACTGAAGAGGAGATGAGGTAGCATTACCCACAATTGTTTGAGAAATAACAAGTTTCAGTGACGAAACCTATATAAAGGGGTGGACTTGTAACACCTGGATATTTTTATGGGCATGAAAGATAGAATTGTTAGGTCTAGGATCAGTAGATCTAGTCCATTTTGTATAGGCTTTGTACTTGAATTAATATGTGTAATGAATGGTTGTAATTCATTATTGTGTATGAATTAAATATATAGGTTAACCCATATATATGTGTGTTGATTTATGTATGTTTGCAGGCAAAAAGTTATAATTGGTGAATTTCTGAAAATTGACCAAGTGTGAGAAACATCTACGGATGAACATTTTGTTCTTCCGTAGATATGTTTCTTACAAGTAAAAAACATCCGAAAATCATCTTCGGATGAACAATTAACTAGAGTGAAGTAAGAATCCCAAGTGAAGGCTCCTGTGGAAGAGCATGTCACTGCTGAACAACAACTCTCCTACGGAAGAACAATTATCTACGGAAGACACTATTCCTGTAGAAGCCAAACACTTGTATATATATAATGCAAGTGTTACAAGTCAACAAGTTTTTAAGTCAACAACTCAGTTATGTGAATCCGAAGAGATCCGATGATTCCTTAACCGAATGAATTTCAAATCCCAAGAGATTGTGTGTTTCCTTAACAGAAACATTATTGTCTATAAATATGGATCTTAGATTTTGAATCAAGGATCACTGCGACGATAATACGACAGTTCCACAATAGAAAAACATCACATCAAATCACACAACCAAACCCTAGCAGCCATCATATCATCAAAACACAAAATTCAAGAACATTCGTTCATTGTTTATTTGTAATCATTAACACGTTTTAATGAAATACATTTGAATTAAATTTAATATTTGTTCATTCATTAATTGTGTTTTCTTTCACCGTGTTCTTGAATCTTTATTGATATTGAAACCTAATACAAACAATGAAACCAAGCCAATGTTGATTCCCCAAACGTTGACTTGATTTCAACCAACGCTGATAATTCCTGATTGTGATCCTTGGAATCATAGGTGGTATCAGAGCCTAGTGCTCATTGATTTTGATGGATTGATCTATCAGTGTTAGTTGTGTTAAATTGTTTTCAAAAATTTATTAGATTTCTCAGTGGTTACTAATTGAATCTATCATTTTTTTTGAGCAAAATATTGTGTGATATTTAATCTATCGTTTAACTTGGATCTATATTCAAATCAATTGAATAGCAGATCTCGGTTATTGATCAAATTAATAACTTGTTCATATCTCTTGAACAAATTCATTAGTTAACATCTTAGATCTTAACTAATCATGAGCAACTTATGTGGATCATCTTACCAACCGCCGATGTTGGAAACAAAAGCATATTTCAAATCCTGGAAAATAATGTTCAAGAATCATGTAAATTATACAGACTTTGACTTGTGGGTATCCATAACAGAAGGTCCTTATATTCCAACCACCCTCTAGCCATATTATAATGATAACAATCAACCCATAAGCATGAAAGATCTGTCACCTGATGATCTTAAGAAGGTTAAAGTTGATATGAAAGCATGCAGTTTGCTTAGTATGGCTTTACCAAAAGAAATATTGATCAGATGTGAAAAGTATAAAACAACAAATTCCTTATGGAAGATTTTTCATACACTCTGTGAAGGGAGTGATGAAATCCGAAGCATTAGGAAGGACACCCTGTGTTCATAATATGAAACATTTCATCATATTGAGGGTGAATTTATTCCTCAACAACTCCACAGGTTTATGTAACTTGTTACAGAAAAGAACATTCTGGAGTTGAAATACACAAATGAGGAACTGAAGAAGAAAATGCTCCATACTTTACCAGAAAGTTGGAAGCAAACTATTTCCATGATCAAGAATACCATAGATCTTAAAGCAGTCGGGCTAGATACTCTAGTGGCTAAAGTTGAGGCTCTTGAAATGGATGAGAAATAAAAAAACAGGACTGTAAGAACTCATGTATCACCATATCACTTTAAAGAAACAAGAAGTGCTGGAAGTGATTTCATGTCCAATAATGATGGTGATAACACTTGTACTTGAGTGAAGATGAAGAAGAAGTAAGTTTCTATGCTTCAAAACCTCTTAAGAAATCTTCTCAAAGTAAGTCAAGAAAAAAGAAAAAAATTACAGATGATCAAAGAGATAAATCATCCGAAAAAACATCAACCAACAATCAATCAGAGATATCATTGTCATTCTAGACTCTAAAGAACAAAAATCAGCTTTTGCAGCTTTCAGCTCAAGCTTTCAAGCTTACCTAGGAAGTTCATTTCCCACTGCCAACATGTGTTGACAAGATTTAGAAGAATTGCCTCCGGATGTAGTGGAGGAGATGGATCTACAATGTCAAATGGCAATGATTGTTTATAGAGCCAAAGAATACCTAAGAAGAAACAAGAATTTGGCTGCTGCAGGTAAATCATCACGTATTGGAGTTGATAAGTCAAAGGTAAGATGCTTCAAGTGCAATCTCTATGGACACTTTTCTAGAGAATGCAATCAACAAAATTCTGACTCAACCCAACATCAGAATCATCACGCTAAACAACCTTCATCAACTCAAAGATTTTTCAGACAGCCACAACTGGCCAACTCATCCCTACTAGCCACCAATACACTAGCAGGAACTAGCAACTCAAACGAATCTGGGCTGATCATTCTTCAAGATGGAACTTGTGATTGGAGTTTGTATGAGAAGGAAGTCTTAGAAGAAAATCAAGCTCTAATGGCTCACATGGAAAAGAAAGTTCCACCCATTGCAAGTGAGGTAAAAGATAGGTTATGTTCATCAATATGTGTTTAGGTAGTAGAATGATATAGATTCCATGCACAACAATTAGCTGATAAAGTTAAAGAAACAATGATTTTGAATGAATCTCATGTAAGAGAACATAAATTATATCAAATTAAAATTAACTTTTTACAAAAGGATTTAGACAAAATTGTTTCTAAAAATTATAGTTTGAAAGCACAAGTTGAGCATCTAACCACTTCCTTAACCAAATTCATGGTTGATCATGCATCAACTGAAGTGAAACTTCAGAAGTTACAGCTCTTATCCCAATAATATGAGAAATTATTAGATTCTCATATTGAATCAAAGAACAGGTCTGGGTTGGGTTATAATGTTGTGGCACCTCCTGTTAACAATAACTATGTTCCTTTGCCTGAATTAATGACAAATAATCTGCCAAAACATTTTGTGCCAAGCACCAATTAGGAACTATCTCTAATCAACCAAACATTGATAATAAATTTAAGGTGAATGACACTGAGTCTTGTGAATCAAAAAAGATTAATCAACTAAATTCAGAATTTGACTTTGATGAGTGGGATGACTTGGATGATTCTAATGAACATGATGATGATCTTCTCAATAAGGGTAAGAATGTTGTTTTTGAAACAAATATTCCAAAAGTGCTTGAAGAAACAAAGCTGCCATACCCTCCTAAACAAGAAACATGCTGAAGACCATCTGCAAGAGAATAACTCAATTAAATAAAGGTCTTCAAGAGCTAAATCAGCAACAAACTTCTTCCAATAAAGTAAATGAGAAGTCTGCCTCTACTAAGGAAAGAAACAAATCCATGGAAAAAGGAAAGAAAAAGGCATCAGCGGAAGAAGAACCTCTCTCCAGTACCGGATCTGTAGAAAAAGAAAACTTCTTCAGTAGAAGTTAATACTGATTCAGTAGATGATCTACGGAAAAGGAATTCAGCAACAAACAAACAAAATCTTCACAAACCGGAAAAGAAAGAATCTACAAAGATGAAGAAGGATGACAAACCTCAAAAGTTGGCAAACCATAAGAATTATTCTGAGAAAGAATCAGAAGTGAAGTATTGCAAATGGTGTGACATGAAAAACCATAATACTGAAGATCGTAACTTTAGTAGCTACTGTTCTATTTGCAATATGAATAATCACATGACTGCTCACTGCTACTTCAACAAACATTATGCTATCTGAACAAAAATAACCATTCCACTCAGGAATGTTATTTCAACAAAAAGAACAAGTCAAAAGGCACAAAGAAGAAAGAATCAGATAAGTCTAAATCAGACATTCAATCTACTGATTGTGAAAAGGGTTCAAAACTCAAGAAGTCTAAACAAAAATCAAAGTCAAAATCAAAGGATAAAACATCCTCAAGTGCTCATCCTTCAAAGAAAAGATCAACTTTCTAGCAATCAAAAACACCTCACAAAAGGGTAGATTTGACTAATAAGGAAACAAAGGATGTTGATGTATTCTTTGATAATTTGGAAAAGGGAATTCATATACATCATTCCAAAACAAAAGATTGTGAGACATTTAATCATAAAGTTTCATTATCAAAACCAAAGCCTCAAATGAACAAACATAAGTTGAATCAAGAAGAAATTGTGAAAAAAGAACCTAGTTCATCAAGATCCCCTTCAATAGAATCATCTTCATCTGAAACTGTAACTCCAAGATAATCACACTTGAATCAAATCATGAAGATTATATATCAAAATATGATAATAATAATTAAAACTCCATTGATCTTCAATTAGATTGCAAAATATGTTTACAAGTAATCCCTCAATCTATTGGTCATTCAACCATTCACCGAATCCTAATGACAATTAACATATTTATAGACTTAGGCTAATTAATACAAAATTACATATTAAGCATAAAAATGACTAAAAACAAGATAAAATATATTTTGTTTGCAAAAAATATATTTATTACAATATAACTCATAGTCATCTAAATCTTCAACGTCTTGTCTCGATTCCTCGTCTCGAACGTGTCGGGTTTGACTTTTGCGTTGACTTTGAGCGTGATGTTAATTTTTGTTGACTTTGACTATGTTGATAATATTGACTATCTTGTACAGCTCCAACAATACTCTCCCATAGTCAATCATTATCAACGTCTTCAAACAAATTCAGCACCGACAAGTCAACTATAGAAAGATCTTCAATTCGAATCTTTCAGAATTTGATGAGAAAGATTATTCATCTTATAGGCTCCCCCTATGTATGTGCTCCCCCTTTTTAGTGCATCCTTTGTAAAGATATTGGAAAAACATTCCCCAATCTCTAATCTTGAGTGCTTCAGAAGATGTAGGAAGAGGATTCCTAGCTCGGTATCTTCTGCAAACTTATGAAACAGGTTCTCTAATCAGGAACACTGCTCAACTGATGATCGGCCATCACTTAAAGCAAAAATCTGAAACACATTCTCAAACACAATCTCGACATTTCTAATTAGATCATTTCATTTTAATAAAATAAACCCGTGTTTATCTGTGTGTGAAAAACAAGCGAACTCGTGTTCGTTTGTGCGTAATTTCTGTGAAATGCATGAAAATTGATAAAATTGTAACAACATAATATGGAAGACCTAAAAGAATTTTGAAATAAAAATTTACTATAATTATTTTATTTTATTTTATATATCAATATTTATAACATTTTTTATCTATTATTTTTTTTCTTTTTTTTTGTTTTATTAAAACCGAGAATTGAATCGATCATGAGATCACATCCTCAAGATATACTTAACACAAAGATGAAGTTAATCATCAACAAGTAATGAGATCACACTAATAACTTGTTAGGATCGTGTATTGAACGAAATATTAACTCATATACGTGTATACCAAATCAAATAGTGTGGAATCCTATTTGATTGGCGATCCAATCTGTGTGAACGCACGTAGAAACAATTATGGATTGAATCTAAACGTTATGAACGATTTGGAGTCGATCTACTGCGATCTATGAACTTGGAATAGGTTCTTAGAGGTCTCTGGACGGCTAGGGTACGGATGTTGTCGAAGTGTTCTTAATTCTTATGTTTTTCCACGAATTAGGTGGTATTTATAGGTTAGGGTTTCTTATTCGGGCGACGGAACCATTTGCATGGTTCGGTCGTGCGATTGTGTCACACCCTCAAAATCCACGTGCGGAGTTTTACCGCGAGGCGTGTGAACAAACCAGGATCACAGTAAATAGTTACTCAGAACGACTCTATATGCCATAATTAAATAAAATCAACCAAAGAAGAAACTTTAAACTGTGCGGAAGCGTATTGTAAAACAACCCAATGAAATAGAAATGTATACTGTGGCAAAACATGCGCCAACACAAAAGAGTAAACATTTTCCCAAAAGAGTAAACATTAACTATTAAGACAATAAAGATGTCTTGAAAACCGAGTCATAGAATGCAAGTGAAACCATGTTGTGCTCCTATTGGCAAGCAAGCTAATGACCTGAGAATAGCATACTAAAATGTCAACACAATGGTTGTTGAGTTCAAGAGTGATATTCAAACATAAGTAGTTAAATAGTAGAGATATATAAGTAGTGCATTGTAATAGATAGCTAGTCCATTAACAATAAATATTAACTCATAGTGATTTCATAATTGAAGTTGACTGTGTTACGTTGTTGCCACCTGTCATGACTTAACAGGTCGTGACAATGTTCATTAGGACAAATTGCACCCGGCTGACCTCAAGTCACACAGGTGGGGCTCGTAAAACCCAGTAGTACTACCCAAATTTCCCCGCTATTCAATATTAACAATTCAAAAGTGTGAGGACTTTTCCATGATACCAACACTATATTAATATTATACACAACTTGAATATATAAAACGTTTGTGATTTACCAGTATGCTATCTCCCCCAAAAGAGATTAAATAAAGAGTGGGGCATGAACTCACCTGATATGTGTAATAGATACTTAGAGTTTTACTTGACAGACAAAGTGGACAAACAACCTTCAGAGGTTACCTAGATCATATAAGTATATGAGTACGAGCAAACAGAGAACATGTGAAACCCTAAGTACACTACAACCAAAGACTCAAGGTTTCAGAAAATAGACACGTTTGACCCAGTTGACTCGTTTGACCCGTTGGTGACATTATGAGTTATAATCCATTTTAGCAAACATAATCATAAGTCGTACATGGTTATCACACAAGATACTACATCACCCATATGTATTACCTAGATCATCATACCCCCAAATATCATACAAATCATGCGAATCTAAGTCATTAACATGCTCACTAGTTATAACATAACTAACACACCATACAAAGATCAAATCATGCACTACATGCAATGTGAAGCCACTCACGACTTCACATCCTAACCCTGCCAATCCTACTACGTAGGGGCCTCAGATTCGCACGCGTGTATGATGATCATAATTATATTCATTAACCAACACACACCACAATGATCAATTTCCGGTCTCAAACATGATGCCCTAGTTACTAATCAACATTCAACTTCGTACATGATCAACAAAGCATTCCATACAACTAAATTAACATATTCTACCACATAAGAAATCATTCATGAACATACTAACATGCTCCTATTAACCCAAACATGCTCAAACTATCATCTTTCAAACTTTGTGCAAATAAAGTTTCCGTTTTGGGAAAGCACATCCCAAAATCTATCAAACATCCAATGCATTCATGAATTCATTAATAATATACCAATTCAAGTTCATATCAACATCTAAGCATGATCAACAACTTTCAAACATCATAATTCATCAATTCATATCCTAAAAAGTTACTATCTTTAGTAATGTATGAACTATAACATGTGTTCTTGAATTACCAATGATCACAACAACAATCTAACATCTAATCATCACTATGAACACATCCATAACATCAATTCATCAATAATTCAACATTACATGCAAAATAAAGTTACTATTCTTAGTAACCTATGAACAACGCATCAAAATCCAAACTTTCTTGCATAATCGACGTTAAATAACATGTATACAATCTAACTAACATGTTAACATCATCAATTGATCAAAACTCAACACCAAGAACATCAATTTTGCAACTAGGGTTTCGGCCACATCAAGTTTCATGCAAACAAAACACCAACTAACCTTTAATTCGTG
>BJCM01265087.1:0-16529 GCA_018326385.1 Flaveria bidentis
CAAAATTGATCGTATGAAGTCTTCATGCGATTGGACCATGCTAATGGACCATACGCATGAATACTTCATGCTAATGGACCAGTCGCACAATTGAACCAGGAGACTGGGTCAGTCGCACGATTAAGACATGAGATTGACTCAGTCGCATGACTGAACCTTCAGTTATGCGTATGAATCAATCGCATGATCTAGTCACACGACTGAACCATGCTAATGGTTCAATCGTACGATTGACAAACCCTAACCTATAAATACCACCTAATTCGTGGAAAAACAAAACACTTCAAGAATTTCGACTCACATTCGTACCCTAGCCGTCCAGAGACTTCAGAGAACCTGTTCCAACTTCATAGTTCGCAGTTGATCGTGTTCTAATCGTTCTTAATGTTTCTTTAATCGTTAGATTGATTTGAACTGCATTCTCACTGATTGGATCGCTAATCAAATAGGATTCCGCACTATTTGATTAGGTATACACGCATAATCAGTTAGTACTCCGTACATACACAGTCCTAACAAGTGGTATCAGAGCACCAACAATGCTCTTGGTGCTCACAGGACCAAACCGATTCATATGTAGAAGTTCGAGAGGTAATTCAATAGAATTTACTTTCTTTTCCTTGAGCGACTTCTTGGTCTGTTTGCCTTTCTTACACGCTACACAAAAATCCGGAAGTTGAAAATTCTTAACATTAACTCCATTTACTAAATCATTCTGAATCAGATGATTCATCTTCCATGGATTTATGTGTCCCATTCTCCTATGCCAGGAGATCGAGTCCCTCTTAGTTGCCTTTGACAAGAAGAATTGTACTTGATGATCGGTTGTGGAGACCTTTGATAGATCGAAGACATATAAGTCATTATATCTTGAAGTTGACATTAGGATTTGGTCCTCCAGGATAATGTAATCCTTCTTCAACACATAGCACTTCTTGTTGTCAAAAACAACCTTGAATCCTTTGTCACAGATCTGGGATACAGAAAACAAGTTATTTTGTAATTGTTGAACATAGTTGACCTTGTCAAACTTGACTTTTTGATTTCCCACTTCGCCTTAAGCGGTGATGTATCCTCTTTTATTTCCATCAAATGAGACATGTCCCCCTTTAATTTGTTTGACATTTGAAAGGAGAGACAGGTTCCTAGTCATGTGCCTAGACGCCCCACTATCAACAATCCAGGTGTTTGTGATAGCACTGTAATGGACACCCTACACATTCAGAGGAAATTATTAGTTTAGGTTTTGGACCCAAGCCTTAACTGGCTTGGGTGACCCAGAGGAATCACACATCATGAACTCAACCCACTGTCCATTAGAGGGTGAGGGCATATCGTTCTTCTTAGTGTTCTCAGTATCAGACACTGGACTTGACTTTTCTTTCCATAAGCCAGTTTTGTGCAAGGCCTGTTTGTGATAAATAGACGACTGGCTTACGGTTTGAACTTTAGGTTCATTACTTCTTTTTGGTGGAGTAATAGAAATCCTTTTAGAAGAAATTTGTTTAGTATCATGAAGTTCAATTTTCTTTCTTGGTGTTTGATTAAACTGAGCATTTAGGTCCTATTTATGTGGATAATTCTTCTGCTATAGCCGTAACAAAAATTCCAGTCCAACATCCTAAAACTAAACACATCGGCATTAAGTATCACTTTATACGTGATTGTTTTGAAAAACATTTAATCGATGTCGTTAAAATAAATACGAATTTTCAATGCGCCGACCTCTACACAAAAGCATTTGATGAACCGAGATTTTTACATCTATTAGAGGTTAATGGCATGAAAAAGAAAAGCGATGTAACCATAGAGGATGAAAATGCTTAGTCCGGCAACATTTTATTTTTTTTTCTTTTATTTTTCTTAATTTAATTTCCTATTTCTATAAAATCCAAAAACTCAAAAAATATTTTCGGTTTTAGAATTTTAAGGGGAGAATAGGTTAGATTAGTATTAAATTAGTCATTTTATTTAATTACTTAAAAATAAGGGAGAATGACAACTTAGCTAAAAGGAAAGTAATCAAATCTGTGATACTGATTCAACGTTTATGGAAAATGATAGTACACAGGGGTCAAATTATTTGGGACTTCAAAAAGTTTAAATGATCAAGATGCAAAAGTCAAAGTTTACATCTGAAAAGTCTAAGAAAAATAAAAGAAAAAATGATAGTAAAATTAGTAGGATACCAAGGTAACATAGAGAAAGTAGACCTAGAGGCTGCTAGTTCATTATATGATGTGTCAGTAGATTCAACACAATAGACAAGTAGACCTCATTGGTGGTTTCAATTACAAACTAAGTTGTTCAACCTATCGTGGGTTCCCATCTTATCCCTGGTTAACACAATCAACGTTGTTCCAATAAGGGGTGAAGAGCAAAATAAATGCTACATGTGTGCGGACGACCATAAAATATGAGCAAAGCACATGAAAAATGCAAAACACAATCAAGCTAATAACTTATGTTGTTGGTGCGATATGTGCAAAAAGAAAATAATTACTCGAACAAGAAGATAGGTTGTGTGCCTCTCTGTTGTGCGGTAGCACTGACCTGAGGATAAGCATAACCTAAATATTCTAGAATTCATTGTTGTTTGCACCTTCTGTTGTACGATGGCACTAACCTGAGGCTTGGCATCTATTTGAAAGCTCTGAGGAACGTTGATTACCATATAAGCGTGGGATCCACAAATGCTTGTTGAAATAATTAAACCTTAACTAATCACCAATGTGTGTCAAAAATCTGTGTATGGATTTAAGAGGACAAATATATTGACAATCATCGTGAGCTGCAGTTCTTGAAAGTCAAAATCATTGTGTACATCTTGTGGCTCTAGTATGATTTCTTAAAATTGTTATTGACTATTAGTGAAAACAAGGATCAAGCATTAAGATTGTTTATTAAAATATCCCAAGTGATTCTGATTTACCTGTATGATTCCAAAATAAATTATACCAGAAATGATAAATAGGAATTTAAGTTGCGTTGTCCAGGAAGTAAAATCTATTAGAATTACTCTAATAGGTTTAAAATCCATCTCTAATAAAAAATACAAAAATATGTCTTAATTTTGTTTTTTTAAAATTTTCTAGTTGCTTTATTTCTTAAATTTTAGTCATTTAGTTGGTAAAAGTCGGACTAGGCATCGGAATTAAATCTATGAAACACCCACTTAAAAGAGATCACGTCTGAGGTGATCAGCAGTTTTCAAAGTTGAAAGGATCACGTCTGAGGTGATCAACAGTTTTCAAAGTTAAAAGGATCACGTCTGAGGTGATCAACAGTTTTCAAAGCTAAAAGGATCAGGTCTAAGATGTTCATCGATCGTAACGTTTTATCTATAGTTATAAAAAGGATAAGTGTTTAAATGGTTATAAGGTCAAACTCATAAGTATGAGCCATTCGCACGACTGGACCATAAGTATGGACCAGTCGCACGATTGGATCATAGTATGAGCCTAATCGCACGACTGAACCATACGTATGGACCAGATGTACGATTGGACCATAAGCATGGGTCAATCCATACGATTGGATCACCATAATGAACCAATCGCACGAATGGAAGTGACCGAATGAGTCAGTTGCACGACTGAATGTGACCGACTGAGCCAGTCGCACGACTGAGCCCCAGTCGCACGAATCAAGAGTTCGAATACGGTCTGTCGCACGACTGAAGGAAAACCTAGTATAAATAGAGGGGAGTCAGTCGCAGACACTCGTCACCCCCAAATCGCACTTAAATCGTACGAAAGCAAGGTTACTCTGCCCAAATTTCGTATCAGTGATTTAGCCTCCTGTTTGTGATACTAACGATTATGCTTTGTTTCTATAGGTAATGCGAGACTAAATTCGACCTAAATGATAAGTTTAATCAAACCCTAACAGATCGAATCTGATTAAAATCAAGAAATCAGTAACAACCATCAAATAGACCAACTAAACGTGCATAATGGTTAAAATGAAGAACATAAAGTGACATTTAGGGTTCCTGGGAGTCTAAAGAGTCTATACATAACGTTTAACATCAAGTTTTGACCTAGTTTCAGTGTTAGAGTGTCGAACAGAGAGTTATGCGACTGGACACTTTGAATGAACATCAATCGCACGATTGAACTGGGAGAATGGCCTAATCGGCCGAATGAACAAGGTGTATGAGCACAATCACCCGATTGAACTCAGTCGCATGATCAATCGCCCGACTAAACTCAGCCTCAAGCTTAGTCACCTGATTGAACTCAGCCGCATGCTCAATCGCCCAATTGAACTCAACCGCGTGCTCAATCGCCCGACTGAACTCAGACATTTAGTTCAATCGCACGATTGAACCAGACTGATTTTAAAAGAGTTTAAGTTTCAACAGTTTCTATTATGGACAATTCTAATGTTTATGTGTCGTGTGTTACAGAAACATGGTAGAGAGGTGGATCATCAACACCAAGCACACTATCTATGCACATCTGGATGCTACCACTAGGAATGCTGCTGATTTTGTGGGTATCATTGCATTTCTGAGACGATCAAGGACCTACAGAGCCATATCTACTCCTTGCACATCCTACTGGTCTATATAGCAGACCTTCTGGGAGGGTGCATTAGTTGACCGATCTACTGAGCCCTACTGCATTCGGAGCACCATTTTTAGGCAAGAGATAGAGGTGACAGCAGCAGACCTTCGACGTGTTCTGGACCTGGGTGATGATGTTGCTCACCGAACCAGGTTACACCCTTTGACTGTAAGGGGATGTTTTCTCAGGATGAAGTACACTAGGGACATCAACGCAGGTGTGCGGAACAAAAGCAACCTGTGTCCCCAGTTCAAGTACTTAACACATGTCATTCTCAAGTGCATTGCTTCACGGAGGGGTAGATTCGATGATCTCTCTGACCAAATCCAGAATGCCTGCATGGCACTGGTGCTAAATCACCCTTTCAGCTTCTCCAACATGATATTCACGTACCTTATTGAGAACCTTGAGGCAAAGGGTAAAGAGAGCTTCTGCATGTATCCACGGTTCTTGCAGATGATCATAGATGAGAAGCTCCCCTTACTTCCAAAGGAGAAGAACGATGCTGTGAGTTTGGAGGTTATGGATGACACCACTATAGGGAGGATGAAGGTGTATAGGGGGAAGCAGGTGAAACCCCCTATGAGGAGATTGTTCGGGCACCTTGCCTGTGCTGATTACGTGGTGCCTTCTCATAAGAAGTGGCGCCACGACGATAGTGATTCTGATGTTGAGCCTATTGCTCTACCCTCCGATGACTCTAATGATGATGACCACGATGATGGCAAAGGAGGTGATGGTTCGGGTGGACCCGAGCCGGCTCCAATCCACCCTGATTTTCAGATGGATGAGGAGGAGGAGTTGGACGAGGAGCCTCTTGTACGGATGGTGGGGAGTCGGGTCGTAGCCACTGAGATAGGGCTCAGGGCGGTTGGTGGACGCCAGGGTGAGTCCGGGGATGTTGTTACAGCTGATACTGATCCATATTACACCCCGGACCAGTCCAACAGCCAAGGGGGAGCCTCTATCTCTAAGGGCTCCAGGAAGAAGAGGATGGCTCACCCTTATGGCAAAAAGGGTAAGAGGCCTAGATTTACCTTGACCCCATCCACTACCACTGCCACAACCACCACTACTGCCACAACCACCACCACATCTACCACATCCACCACAGCTACCACCACCACTACCACAACCCCTACCACTACTACCATACTTCCAACCACCACTACAACAGCCAACCCTTCACCATCCACTCCTATCCCACCACCCATATTCACCACATCTACCACCACAAGCCACCAAGCAGGTACTTCTACTTTGTCTACATTCACACCAGGATCCACTCTACCCCCTATTGGGTTAGAGGAACAACTGGCTAATCTCAACAGCATAGTGCTTAGGCTGCTTTCCACTGATGAGCTTAGGGAAAATCAGTTACATAAGATGATGGAGGTAAACACAGCTCAAGCTCAGAAGATCATGGAGCTCAGTAAGAAGACTGACCTGTATGAGAGAGCTCTAAGCTGAGCATACCACGCTCTTACAAGTCAAAATGAGCTGGTGTTGGCTTTGGTGAAAAGGATCGAAGAGCTTGAGAGGAAGAACAAGAAGATCATGCTCAAGCTAAAAGGGCCAAAGAGTGAGCCTCTGAAGATCAAGGGTGATGATGATGATGATGATGATGACGAAGATGAGGATGATTCAGATGAAGAAGATGAAGGTGATGATGCATGATCAAGTGAGAAGAAAGGAGATGATGATGATGGAGAATGTGATGTTGCTTCATCAGCCTCTCCTAGAGCTCAAGAGAAGAGGACTAAAAGGAATCAAGATCGAGGAGCCTCATCCTCCACTCCTTCTGCTGAGAAGCCTGCAATTCAAGACAAAAGTAATGATTAGATGTTTATGTATTTGAAAACTTTTGTACTTGAATCTTGTATTACAATTCTGTAATTAATGTTTATATATCTTTATCTAATGTTTGAATGTCATGATTAAATACTAATTGTTGATGTGTTACATGTTTAAATCAAGCAGATCAGACATCTCAGCAAGATGAATATGATGTTGCTCTCCTACAGCAAATCAAGTCTCAATTCACAATGATTCTTGATTTGCAAGGGATTGTCAGAATTTTGTGGAGCTGCACTCCTGAAGAAGGAGAAATCATACACGACCTGACTTATGAGCAACATGCAGGGATGTTCAAGCTAAACCCAGACGAGATTGTCAAAGATGCACCTACTTTTTATGTGACAAGTGACAACGAGCTAAACGACGTAGATGAAATAGAGATTGAGGATGTCACAGCTAAGTACTATCCAGAGTACACTAACTGAGAGGGCAATGTGATCCCCAACTTGGGTGACACTCTCGGTAGTGCTACGTTCGACAAACTGGATGAGATGGAAAAAGAAATAGAGAAGAATGAAATCCAAGCCCAAGCCTTAGACGCCGATGTTGATCAAAAGAAGGTTGAATGGGCGACTTGTTTTGCTAAGATACGAGCCCAACGCATTGCTCAAAAGCCAAATGCCTACACCAAGCTCTACAAGGACATCTAAAGGTGTCGGGCAAGATTATTGCATGGGCATATTTTGAGGATCTTAATGTTTATGCAGTTAAGAGGGAGAAGGGAATAGAGTACTTCAGATTCCCACATGATCTGAAGACTCTCCCTGGTTTTGAGCTTAACCAGCTGGCACACTTAAACTTGTTATATGCTAATCTGAGGAAAATGTCAGGCTAGTTTGAGGCTACACTAAATAAGGAATACCACACCAGGTGGGTAAACTTCATACCTCAACAACCAAAGAGGTACATTCGAAGGTCTGAAGTGGATCCCATTTCTGGAAAGCCTAAGGTGGTGCTAAAGTGGAGTCCTCCACACACAATGTCCAAGATTCCCTTACGGGAAATGCCACAGGACTTTACTCCACACTTTAAATGGTGGTATTATGATTGGAGAACAGGTGAAGCAGTCATAGTTCTACAGAGAGAGAGCAAAATGGAGACTATCCGGGTGTTTGACCCTATGTGGCTAACCAAATTGTCTGCAGACGATGTCTATACATTATACACGTGGCCACTATTCTATGACACACAAGATTTAGTACAAGCCCTTCAGTTCCAGAATGTTAAACGACTCTGTTTTGCATTCGAGATACATCCAGGAGTTACTAGAGAAGAGAAGTACAAGAAATTTGAGGAGCTAATGAAGAATGTCAGACACTAATGTAAACTATGTCCAAGGGGGAGTTTGTTGATACATGTGTACCTAGTTTAGGAGCTTAATGTAAAATGTATGTCATGTCTTACATATATGTAATGAATGAGTTGAATGGAATACAATATGTGATTGATGCTTATAATGTTTAATGTTTCATTGTTTATTGTGTAATAAAGCATATTGAACTAACTATATAAGTTTGAGGTTATTCTAAATAGTTCTTAGTCAATAATGATTGAGAAACGTGTTCAAAATTGATCGTATAAAGTCTTCATGCGATTGGACCGCATGAATACTTCATGCTAATGGACCAGTCGCACGACTGAACCAAGAGACAAGGTCAGTCGCACGATTGAGACATGAGATTGACTGAGTTGCACGACTGAACCTTCAGTCGTGCGTACGAATCAATCGCATGATTCAGTCGCACGACTGAACCATGCTATCGGTTCAGTCGTACGATTGACAAACCCTAACCTATAAATACCACCTAATTCATGGAAAAACAAAACACTTCAAGAATTTTGACTCACATTCGTACCCTAGCCGTCCAGAGACTTCAGAGAACATGTTCCAACTTCATAGTTCACAGTTGATCGTGTTCTCATCGTTCTTAACGTTTCTTTAATCGTAAGATTGATCTGAACTACGTTCTCACTGATTGGATCACCAATCAAATAGGATTCCGCAATATTTGATTAGGTATACACGCATAATCAGTTAGTACTCCGTACGTACATGGTTCTAACACATCTCTGCTACACTTGAGCAGATTCGCTATTGTTGAGTTAGCAGAGAAGCCATTCTCCAACCCCTCAAACTATGAGGTAGTTCTCCACATTAGAAATCACATAAGCAGCCTTCACCTGGCTGAGCTAACAGGTAGAACTAGGATTGAAGAGGAGTTAAAACGGAAAGAGAAGGAGGAGAGGAAGGGATCAACAACCAAAGGCAAAGCCTTTCTTCAAATAGTTGTAGATCCTAAACTTGAATCCATTGTTAGATGGGAGTATGAATATAACTCTCATCAACTAACTCTCTTTAGGGGGAACAACAAAGGGTGCATGTCATTAGGAGTGATAGACTAGATCTCCTATCCATTAATGACTTGCGCAAACTTCTCAGCATAACTTCCGGATAGAACAAAGAAACAGACAAACATCCCTTGTCTCTGTGCAGAAACTCTTGAGAAGTATAAGTAAGTGAGGTTTTGGTAGCATCAGCCTAGGGGGAGTTTGTTGGATCTAGAAAGGCTGATACAACCAAATTCAAACACTTAGACTATTTTCTGGTGCAACTTATAAAGGACTTTCGAAGCTAAGTGTGGAACTTCCGAAGCTAAGTGTGGAACTTCCGAAGGAAATAGAGTTCTTCCGAAGACGAATTGCAATATCAACTTCCAAAGGAAAAGCTCCAACTTCCGAAGACAAAGTCTTCTCTTCCGAAGTTCAAGACTTAGAAGAATTCAAAGACAATGACTTCAAAAGTACAAGTCCTCAAGCTACGGAAGAAGCAGCCTCTTCCGAAGTATAAAAGGCTTCAGAAGAACTTGTTCTTCCGAAGCCAATTAACCTTCGGAAGATGCTACTATGAACCAGAGGATATAAGTATGGTCTCTAACACTCCGCAGAGACCTCTGATAGTGTATGGTGTTTCCCAAAAGGCCATGCAGTTGACCATACTTTATTCCACTATTTACCTTTATTTGTTAGTATAGTTACCAACTTTAGTTGGTGACAAAAGGTAAGTCATGGACATGTCATGACTATCATATCTTAGATAAGACATTATCTAAGATACCTTAACTATAGTTTTATAGAATCTGGTTTAGTTATATGATTCTAGCTGGTATCAAAGTATAACGGGCTGTAGGTGATAGTATATATAGTTTCTCTTTGTAACTCTTGTATCATGCTTGTAAGAGTGTTGTAAACTTAGACTTGAGAAGTAATATATACAAGTAGCTTGAAAATTATTTTTTTGTGTTCTTGGGTTACATAGTATATTATAATTAACTCTTTGAGATTCTGCTTCATCATAACCATGTGAGTATAAGTGAGTTTGAGAGAAAACCAAGTGTTTAGTGACAAAACCGATCCTGCATATAGCTACAATCAAACCTTGACCAAGATTAAGATTACAAGTTTATAACGATTAGCTAAATGTACTTGGTTCCAGTGATGAACAAGTCATATGTCATCAGGAGTCGGTAATACATCGGCTTTAGCACCAAATAGGCTTGTCAGGCCCATAGATCTATTACATCGCCTGGCTAGATATAGTTGACGATTGTCAACATATAATGTATCTCATATAATACTCACAATAATACAAATAACCATGATAAAATATAAATAAGGATTGCAAGTGCGTTACAAGTATAAAATGTTTACAAGTGTAAGTTTGATAAGATTAACATGTTTCACCCCAAAAAGGTGTGAAATAATAATAAATTGGGGCAAAGAAACTCACATGATCAATAAGTATATAATTGATGATTAATAGGAATAATAAACGTCATTCCAACGTATTCCTTCACAAGTTACCTAAATATATATATTTAGATTTAATGTCTAATAATAAGTTTAACGAATTAATTTGAGGATTAGGGTTTCAATTTGGTATTTGGAGGTTTTATTAACTAAATTAAATAAAATAAAATAATTGATTATGTTTTAATTCAATGAAAAATGAAATATACTATTTAAGCATTTTAGTATAAAGTAATTGTAGGATCGGTTTTGACACTCAACACAAGTATTTTCTCTCAAAGTCACTAACAAACACTCAAGAAGCAAAGTTCTTCTAAGAGTTGATTATAATATACTAAGTAACACAAATAGAAACACAAGAGAATAATTTCAAGATACTTATATATATTATTTCTCAACTCAAAGTTTACAAGACTCTTACAAGCTTACTATAAGAGTTACAATGAGAAACTATATATACTACTATCTATAGTCGGATATACTTTGATTACTTCTGGAATCCTCTAACAAAAGCATATACTACAAAGCTATAGTTAAAGGTATCTTAGATAATGCCTTATCTATGATATGGTAGTCATGACATGTCCATGACTTACCTTTTATCACCAACTAAAGTTGACAACTTGTACTAACATATAAAGGTGAACAGTGGAATAAAATATGGTTAACTACATGGCCTTTTGGGAAAACTCCATGAAGTATTAGAGGTTTGTAGCGGAGTGTCAAAGACCATACTTATGTCCACTGGTTCATTAGCAGCATCTTCTGAATGTTAATTGACTTCGGAAGAACAACTTCTTCCGAAGCCTTTTATACTTCGGAAGAGGCTGCTTCTTTCGTGGCTTGGGTACTTCTACTTCGGAAGTCATTGTCTTTGAATTCTTCTAAGTCTTGAACTTCGGAAGAGAAAAAATTGTCTTCGGATGTTGGAGCTTTTTCTTCGGAAGTTGAATCTTCACTTTGTCTTCGGAAGAACTCCATATCCTTCGGAAGTTCCATACTTAGCTTCGAAAGTCCTTTATAAGTTGTATCAAAAAATTGTCTAAGTGTTTGGTTTTGGTTGCACCAGCCTTCTTCTTAATCCAACAAACTCCCACTAGGCTGATGCTACCAAAACCTCACTTGTTCCTTCTTCTCAAAACTTTCAACACTAGGGAAAGTAGATACTTATTTGTTTCTTTATTATTCACGGAAGTGGTGCTAAGAAGTTTATACAAATCATTCATAGATAGGAGATCTAGTCTGTCACTTCGAATGATATGTACCCTCTGCTGAGTCCCTCTAAAGAGAGTTACTTGACGGGAGTTATAGGCATACTCCCATCTAACTATTGGTTCTAATTCAGGGCCTTCCACCATTTGTTGAAAGGCCTTGCCTTTGGTGGTTGATCTTTCCTTGTCTTCCTTCTCTCTCAGCTTCAACTCCTCTTTAATCTTGGCTTTTACGGTTAGCTCTGCAAGATTAAGGCTACTTAGATGATTTCTAATGTGAGCAGTTGTTTTGAAGTTGGAGGAATTGGAGAATGGCTTCTTTGCGAACTCAGAAATATCGAATCTGCTAGAGTGTAGCAGAGAAAAGGCATTTAGCCTGAATAATATTCTTTCTAGGCACAAGGGGCTGACTAGGAACCTTGTCCCCTTTCTTTGTATCTAGTAGAGTCACCAACTTTCTTCTTAGCTTCTTCTCTTCATCGTTTAAGGAGTCAGAGTTGAGGCCAAGGAGTTTAACAACCTAGTCCAGTGTTCCTCTAGGCAGATCAAGGAATTGATCTCTTGTGAGGGAACATGAGGATCAATCAATGTAAGTCAGCTTGACAGAATCCTACTCATAGGATATGTTACTCAAGGTTGTGCATTTGTTGAGCTTCATCTTGATCTCCTTAAACTCCTCTAAGGAAAGCTGTTTAGAAGCCTGAGGGGATGGTCTGGATGGTTGTTAGGTAGGTAAAGGTGTTTGCGTTCTGGGTAAAGTTTTAGGTTGAGGGATGATTAGTTGAGGTGGTTGTGGTGATGAGATGGATAAGGTGGTTGGTGTAGGTTCAAGGGTGTAAGGTTCAAATATGGGCTCAGTTTTGATAGGGAAAGGAAATAGGGAAGGTTCAGGTTGAGGTTGGGGTTGAGTTGTTGTAGGTTGTGGTTGAGGTGTTGGTTTGAAGATCATCCCCTGTACCCTTCTATACATCTCTTTCCTCTTTCCCATGCAAATGTGAGCCATGATGTCATTGACAAGTCGCTGGAGTGTCTTTTCAGACATAGGTCCCACCTGCATACCAGAGAAGCCATGAGCCTGAAGATAATCCTTCATCCAGGCTTTCTCACCTATCTTCTTGGCGGCAATGACCCTAGCTTCTTCTTCCTTCTTCTTCTTCTCCCTCAACTTCTCTCTCGCATCTCTCTTCCTCTCTTTCTCCAGTTAATCCTGTTCTTTCTTGAAGAGCCATAGGATCGTGTCATTATCACGTGAAGATAGTTCTTGAAAAGAGAAACCCCTGAAGGTTAGAAAAGATATCCTTTCCCTCCAGAGCTGCAGATTAGCTTCCCTCTTCTCCCTTTCTCTTCCTCCACTAAGGCCAACCTTGTTGCTTCCTCCCTTTGTTCAATCTGCAGCCTGGTTGCCTTTTCTAGCCCTACTAACTCCTCTAGTGGTAGTAGGAGTATATCTTCACTAATAGCTCCAAGCTTGATGAGCCTGTCAATGTTCTCCACCCTCTTCTTGTTGTTGACTGCCTCCTGGTTGGTTGCAGCTGCTTTGGAACTGGCAGCTAGCAACTTCCTAGTTGGAAGTCTACCTTTTCTTTTGAGCTTCTCAATCCTCTCCTCCTCCTCCTGAAGCTCTTCCTCAATCATCTTCTTCTTTCCTTTATCATTTTGGAAGTGCTTGACTTTGGTGGTTCTTGGATGGAGGGTTCAGATTGAGACATGGTGGATGGAGATAGTGAAGTTGTCTGATTGAGAAAGTCCTCACTATTCACCTCAGATGCTAGTTCTAAAATTTCATTTGTGATGATTAGGTCCTCGGACAAAGAGAACAGACTTTTCGCAACTTCCATCTTAGCTTCGGAAGATTTAACTTGTTCTTCCGTGGCTTTGATTTCAGCTTCGGAAGTTTGAGGGAATGCACTATATGTCCCAGCTGTTTCAATTGTTGCGCCATCAGTCCTCATTTCCCCTTCGAAATGAATCTCAGGTTCCATATGGACCTTAGGTTGACCAACTTCTTCCATGGTGGTAGAAGGTGCATTTAACCTCCAAAGCTCTTCAGCTCTAAAGTACATCATAGCCACATTAGGGCTAGGCTGATCTAAAGAAGATCTTAATAGGAACTTGGAGAAGATCCTATAGAGATCTCTGAGCATCCTTGGGTCCATTTGCAAGACAACTTAGGATGGCTCAGGAAAGACAATTGCAATGGGAGCCGAATATCTATCAGATAGGGAAGTTAAAGCTTGGCTCGGTAGTTTCTTAGTTGTTTGTCTCTGAACACTCTCCCCCTTTTTGGTAGCATCATCTTGAGAGCTAGATGAGCTAGAGGAAGAGGTCAATGAGACCTGAATTGGTACATGCCTAACAGATCTCTTAATATGTTTCTCAGCTAATTGGGCCTTGAGATCTTCAATCTGAAGTTACTGAGTGGCAGACCTATCCTCTAAAGTCTTAACCTTTGATTTAAGATTTGAGACTTTAGAAAGTAGGTCCTGAATGATGAGTTGCATACTATCCTCATCTTCTTTTGAAGAATCATGGGGAGATGAGGTATCATACCTTGTATGTTCACCCTCACCACTAGATGAGGTTTCTTGGCACCCTGGTTTCCCTTGCCTAAGGATGTCTCTTTCAGAGTCATCAAAAGGCATGATTGTCGTAGATTCAGTCTCAGAGATGTTGCCACTGTCCTGAGGATCCAATGAGTTTCCTTCAATAGTGGCAGTTGAATCTACATGAGTCCCCTCCACATCCGTTGGACTCGCCTCAGTTGGTTTTAACTGATGTGGGATAGAGACAAAAGGTCCCTCTAGGCTTTGTAGATCAACTTCATTTCCATAAAGAGATGTAGTCTCCTCATCAGTTCTGAATAAAAGGTCAATAAAGGATAGAGAAGTTAAGCCTAGTGACTCGGGACTTTGGTCAATGTCTAGTGGCATTGAGCCTTTGGTGGGGCTGTTTTTTTTTGGTTTCTTAGGAGAGTGTTAGGACTTATCCTGATGGCTTGTAGTCTGGGCTTAGGGCTCAGGGAATTGAGACTGAGGAAACTCAAATCCCATATTAAGGTCGAAGGAAAAGGATGGGGAGACCTCTGACAGAGTGGGAGCCCATGGTTCCACTCTAGTCCTTTTAGGTTGAAGAGGAGGGGCTTGCTCAATCAGATTAGACTGAGCAAGGGTTCGTTTACATCTCTGATATGTGTGTTTGATGGGGTGAGTAGGCAAAAGAGGAGTAATTGCTGGTGTGGGTTCATCACATGTGGGGTGAACAGAGATGTTACCAGGAGCCATTGGCTCAATCATGCCTGGAAGAAGGTCAATGTGTCTTCCAATGAAGTTGGTGGACACTCTCTTCAAAATCTTGAAGATGGTCGCCTCATTTGAGGGACTTGCAGAGCAGCTGCACAGACAAGCTTACTCTGGTCTAGTTCACAGTTGATTATGTGCTGAAGAAACCTAGGATACATAAAGAATGTGTCCTTTTGGAGGTTTCCAAGAAGGTTGGTCAGCACAAACCTTGAATAATTGAAGCGGAGGCTCTTCACCAATCCATGAACTAGGCAGCCCAGTTCATAAGGGATTTGATCCCATCCCCTAGACTTGTTTGACAAACAGTGAAGAAAAACATGAAGTAGGAACTTCTAGTTATAAGAAAATTTGAACTTATAAACTGTAGACCTATTCACATTTCCACCATATCCTATTTGAATATAGGTGTCACTGAGATTTGAGGAACTCAGTAGGAGCACCTTCATCATGGAGCTCCAGATGCTCCCAGATGACCTGTTTGGTAATGACCAACTCCTAGCCTGAAATGTTGGTTCGAATAACCTTAGCTCCATTTAGGAGTACTACCTGACCGTTTCTCCAGAAATCTTCCATGTGGTTCAAGTAAACAGTAGGATTCACGGTCAAAGCAGTAAAGTAGGGAGATTAGGTAAGAAAGGAGATGATGTCTGAGAAGTTAGCATCCTTGGAAAATTCAAGGAATGCGACTTCGTTGTGCTGAGGGTTGAATGTCATTGTGAGAAAGTAGATGATGAAACAAGTTTGAGCAGGGTGAATTTGGGGTGAAGGAGGCTTTGGACTGTACATTTGGTAAAAAGATTAAAGTGACGAATTGGGATTATTTAAATGGGTGAAATGGCGGTGTTGGATGGATAAGGTGAAAAAGATGGTTTAGGGTTAGATGTGACAGTGGCAGCAAGGTGAAAAACTATTCAAAAGATTCCGACATCATTAATAAAATCTTTACTTTTTACTGTGTGGGGCCCAAAGGTATCCGTTATAGAAAGAAGTCTTCTTCCGAAGGTAAAAGTATTTCCGAAGGTTTTTCTCTTCTGAAGCCAAAACTTATTTTCGAAGGTAAATGAAGTTACTTTCGAGAATAAGAGTGTCTTCCAAAAGAAGAAGTCTTCAAGCTTCGAAAGTAGTGAAGATATGCTTTTGAGACTAAAAACGCTTCGGAAGATAAAACTTGAATTGAGAAAATTGCCTTCGGAAGATAATGAAGAGATCTTCCGAGGGTAATTTTCTCTTCGGAAATACTCACACTTAGTCAACTGTGAAGAATAACTTTTTGTAATAGGGCTTAGATTGTATTTGACAAAAGACAGTATACATTTTTTAAAAAGGTTTTCAATGAGATAAATTAGTCAATGTTTATCATCCTAATAGCCAGAATGAGATACTTAAATCATTGTTCATCAAAGGCTTTGGTGAACAAATTAACATATTGTTCATTTGAGTCAACTTTAACTAATTCAATCAAGTTTTTCTCATGAATATCTCTAATGAAATGTTACCTAGATATCAATGTGCTTTGTCTTGGAGTGCTTCATAGGATTTTCAGTGATGGAGATAGCACTGTTATTGTCAATATGGATAGGGGTGCTCATGAAGTTGAATCCATAGTCTAGCATCTAGTTTTGAATCCACAACAGCTGAGCACTGTTGGTACACATGTCCCTAGTTCTAGTCTAGTGATCTTAAATGTAATAGACTTTCATCTTGTAACACATATGTAATGTTGAATCTATGAAATGAAAAACTCTTCTGTGAATATTTGTTGATTGTTTAATGTTATATCTATT
>BJCM01265090.1:0-20008 GCA_018326385.1 Flaveria bidentis
TTTGTTACCTTCTTATTATTGGATCTAGGGTTTAGGTTGTTTGGTGATCTGTGATATGGATTTGTGATTGTTTGATTGTGTAAATTGTTGATTGTGGAGATGACACTAGCAGTCTAACATGTAGCATTATGTTTTTGAATGGGGCAAGTGTAATTACAGAATATTTCAGCATTCTGTAGATATTAAACAAAACAAATAGTCTTTTTCTTGCAGACTGCAGACATTTGGTCCACCTCTTCTGCTGCAGATGTCTGCAGATGTGGTCCGCAGACTGCAGACGTTTTCCTGCAGAAAAAACAAACAACACCTAAGCTACTAAAGCCATCCAATGTTGCACTTCTAAGTATTTGGTATTTTTTATACGCTTATAACTTTTCTATTGCATTCATACGTTCGGATACGAGTGAGCTTAATGCTATTTTAAATTGTGCAACCAATAACTATACAAAAGTATGTTTAATATTAATTTGTAGGCAAATTAAATTTTAATAATACAAGTTATTACTCATCGGTCGATAATAATACATATTATTAATTTGGCCAGCAATAATCGTAACTTTCACTTTTATTACTAATAACTATCCTAGTAGCATAATTATCATACATTCATACTCGTTTTATATTTAATTTACGCTCGATTACACTTGTATGTTATTTCATTTCATTTATAATTATTATTGTGAATAAAATCAAGTGCAAAACAACCGTATATATTTGATGATTATCTCACTGAGATTGTTATCAGTAATAAAGGTGAAAGTTTTGATTATCATCAAGCAAATTAACAGTATGAATTATTATTGAAAAATATAAAAATTTATAATTATAAAAACCCAATTTGCCTCATTTCAATCGGAAACAAATTATTGGGCATCTTTGAACTTAACGTCTGAGAGAGGATCGAGCATCTTTGAATTGTAGAGATGTTTATACCATAGATGATTTTCATGGCCATTTTCTATTTGCGATACTTTACATATTCAATTTCATTGATATTTATTAACATAATAACATAAATAATTAAACCGTATGAATTCACTTCGGTTCCTAACCAGGTATTCGAATTGTGATTTTAGTTTTCGGTTCGGTTCCTAACCAGGTATTCTAATTCATTCGAATAAACCGAATAATAACCTGCTTATTCGGTAGAATTTGGTTCGAGTAGAGAAATTTCTAATTCAGATATATTAGATTTTCGGATAAACCTCAAAAAACATATCAAAATCGAATAAACTGATATCTAAACGAAAAACACCCAACCCCTCTGAAGTCTACGTTAATTTAAAACTTAAAAGACAGTATCATTGTCTTATAATTCACAAAAACAATGAGATATTTCATATCTTTCTATTCTAATAAAAAATATCATATAATGACACATGTTAGCACTACGATCATTATCATCTAAAAGTCTCTATTCTATTAAATAATAATTACTTTAATTAATAATAATATTATTTAACATTTTTTAAATTTAATAAATTAAGAAAGAGATCCATTTCTTAATGTTATTACTAATTAAAAAAAATTTATATAATTATAATTTTTCTATACATAGAACTTTTTTAAAAATACAAAATATTTTAAAATGGTATTTTTAAAAAGTCAATTTTTTAAAACCAATTTTTTTTTAATTTAGGAGTTATAATAAGAAACTTTATAAAAATAATATTTTATACAGTTTGTTTTAAAACAAAAAAATTATTTTAATATTTCTCACACATATTTTCAATCATATCTTATAATATCATTTTATAATTAATAAATTTTATTATATTAATATTTTTTTATTCAAACCGTATAACACACGAATTTGTAAAACTAGTATCATATATCATTCTACATATACATATAAAGCCATACAATCATAGCAACAATTTATTTTATCATAAAACATTTTGAAATTCAAGAAACTCTTCGTTTCCATGTCAAGAACAAATTCTAAAATCATCCAACACTATGAAATCAACTACTAACGTGGAAACAAGTCAACAGTAAATCATCTTAAACCAAACAACCAACTCAAATTTCAAATCTTGAAAACTCTGTGGAATCAGCCACCCCTTGAAACAGAATCACAAACAACTCGAATGATATCGACTAATCTGAATCTACATCATCAAGAGATGGACTTCATTCGACGTCATGAGCCTTCTGAAGGCCTACCAAACGCGCATAATCCACCCACCTATTTGTAACATTTCAAAAGGTTTTAATTAAACGAGCAGTTAAAGAAATGGATAATGTTATAGGATGAAAAAGCGCAATGAATCTTACAATAATGAACCCAAATATGTGTTTCCTGTTCGGACGATAAAGCAGGCTGCACTCAACATTAACTTGTGCTGGTGTAACAATGGTTCAAGAAGCCGTTGTTCGACTACACCCGCCAGAAGTTGGTACCTGTTCCCACAAAGTATTGTAAATGTTATTACTTTTTCATCTTTAAGTTGTTTTTGATATAGAAATCTATATTATCGATTTCTTGCACATGTTTAAAAATATTATTGACTTTGAATTTGGAAAACTTGTTGACACTCATAAGTCGAGATCATCTATTTTGGGGTCAAGATTCTATAACATTACTAAAATTCTGAGGTGGTGAAACAGGCTTGGGGTTAAGGAGATTGCTAGAAACCGCCATATAAACACCATTACTAAACCGCCATTACTAAAACTCGTTGATACAATGAAAGAAACTTGATTATTATTTATAGTACCTTCAATCAAATCATGGTAATAAGTTAATAACTGAGTCTTACCGGAGATTGCTAGAAACCGCCATATAAACACCATATCCCACACTAGTAGCTAAAACAGGAATATTCTCGACCTCATCATCAGACGATTTCTGAACCGCCTTTTTAGCGTTTATCAGTGTATTTGTCACAACCGTCCCAACCTGGACACCAATTTTTTAATCAATTAGAAAGCTCCATAACTTAAAGATCAAGCAACAATTAGCTAAAAAGAGAACGGGTCAAATAATCCGAATCATATATTTAGATTATTAAGGTCACAACAGTATTTTGTAATTGTAATGCGTCATTATTTATTACATTTTGTATTTTCAAAGACGAACAAACATGTGTTAGTGGCCAGTGGGCCAACACGACTCGTTACCCAACCTGCCTCATCTTGCCACTTTTAGTAAAAACCGAAGCATATAGGGATAGCAAAATACCAGTGATGATGTGGTGCCCACAGCAAAAAGCTTTGTCCCGTTGCGCTGAAAATTTTAATTCAACGAAACTATAAATATGTGAACACTTATCAACTCAGCTCTACCAACTGTTTAAAATTAAAAATAAATCATACCGCAATTGCACCCAGTCTCTGAATTAATGAATATGATGTTCCACCCAACGCAGTCTGAAAAATGGTATAAAATATCATAATATATGTTGCATATATCTTCCATTGTAATTGATTTTTAATAATTATAATATTAACATATGTTTATAAAAACAAAATGAAAGAAATAACCTGGAATGCATTATCTGGACAGTTGTAAAAGAACTTGGCAATACGTCCGGCATTTAGAGATATTGGAGGTCGAAGAGACACGGTAGGGGCAGGAAGGTAAACAAGCATGAAATCTGCAATTACAGCCATCACCTGAGCAAAATACGAAGCGGAATTATTAATTATTAACGTGGCAACAATGCGCTTGTTCTTATTACAAAGAATATTATTACGATAATAATCTAAGATCACTAAGTAAATGATTTTGAGGGATTAACATTAAACATGGACTTTAAAACACTTTTAATCCATTTGACATGTTACCCTTTCAGCTAAACTTTTTGGTTTGACCCGTTTGAGATGGAAGCCATGCCATACGACCCAAACCGACCCATTCATAATGCAAGTGTGTCAAGAAAATTATCAGTATTAAAGAAATGATGTATAAGTGTATAACACTAGTGTCGGATTTTGTTCAGATTTGCAGAACCATATGATTTTAAGAATTATACTTCAGAGTGCAAATTATAATAATAACAAAATTTGGGGTAAACTTGGCATTATGTCTGGCACTTTTGACCATTAGATACGGCTTAGGGTAGCTATTGCTCTTTTAAGTTCTCATTTTTTGGTTTTATATTTTTTTCATTTTTCCTTTAATATTATGAATAATTATAGTAACAACCAATAAATTCAAACCTCCATGTAATTAATTTAAAAGAATATGAAAAAAATTGTATGTAATAAGGAAATTTTAATATTTTATCTTTCTAATAAAATGCAAAAAAAACTAATTATTTAAAAATTTTCTTTAAATTTTATAACTAAAGAAAGCCTAAAATGGTCAATTTTATAAAGTTGAAATTTTTTGAAACTATCAGGTTGACCTAACCTAACCCACCTAACCCAACCCGCTCGATCTGTATATGAAGGTGACGCGCTACCCAACCCGTCCCTCCTACTTTACTAGCTCTGCTTGGCATCCATTTGACAAAATTTAACAATTAACATACCACATCTGCAAAAACAATTTCCAGCTCCTTGGAGAAATTTTCTTTGCGTTTTTCATATTCTGCAGCAGTCTGGATACATCATACATAATCATAAGAAATTGTTATGTATTGTAGTTTAATTTATTATCAATTTAAAAAGGAACATATGAAAATATATTTGGCACTTGACAGAATAAAACCATATTTCCTATTAATAAAGGACAGTAAAAAATAGACGAATTGAGTGGGATTTTCTAAATGATTAAGCAGGATTAATTTTGTTCATCTATTAACTTTCTCAACTATGAGAACACCTATCCGATCTTTTGTCAGAAATGGTATTGATAGTAACAAGGAATTTAGTAATTTAGAGAGGTAATTACATCAAAACAACATATTACCCAAAGTTTAGTTCTCATTCATACATTCATAATCAAAAAAGATTTATACTTTATATGCTTAAGGGCATACCTCTGTTTAAGGTATGCTCAAACCAAACTTATTAATTAGCCTTTAAAATGTATCTTCACTGCCTAACTCCACATAATGCTTTTAGTGAACTAGAACATTGGCTATGCAGATTCTAAGAACTACGTAAAAAAAACAATTGAATAAAAGAGAAACTGCACTAGATGGAAATAAACAATTTCTAATATAGTAACGATCATAGCAAAAAAAAAACCCTTTAATCATATGAAGCAATATCCATCTACGTAGTACCTAAACCGAACACCAGCTCATATCATCTTTCGGAGTCAAAAGTTCATGTTTGACTTTTGAGTAAACACGTTATTTATTCACTTTATAACGGCTAACGCGTCATCAATGTTATCCTCACCCCATAACAGAAACTTTGTAATTAAAGAAACTTTGTAACTACAAAACACCATAAATGAGCATGCATACAACTTCAAAATCCCTAACATGTTCCATTCTAAAGAAACCAATATTGCATTTATGCATTATTGACAGATTATACTCAATACACCAGTGAAATACCAAACACCACCGAAAAAGGCTAAAACTTTAAATGCAACTGACTCTTGTGTCGATACAAACCTCTTAATCATCCCAACAATCAAACAACCATAAGGTTCAAACTCAAAATGTCAAGATCATCATCCAGGTGTTCCAATAATCCTTATAATATCATCTAACTAAGATTGAATCTTTATCAACAGAAATCAGTAATTCAGTAAAGTTTCAAATGCAAATCGAACAAGACAACACAATCGAGTAATAAAGCTCGAAAATTTCGAAGAACATCAGGTCACCAGAGAAGAATATACCTTAGTGAACATACCAACGCCACATTCTATCGCAACCTTAGCCAAAAACAGATCATCAGCAAGCAAACGCTCCTTAAACCCTCCAAACTGCATCAACCACCGCATAAACGGCGACGTTTCAAGCTCCAAATACCTCTTCACCACAGATCCCGGTATCCTCCCAGCCCTAATCGCCGCCGCCAAGTCCGCCGGAACGCCGTCCACCGTCCGCCCCACCTCCGCCAGCACCATCAACGCCTCCTTCTCATTCCCATCACCACCGCCGCCGCCGCCACCACCACCACCGCCGCTGTTCCCCTTTCCAACGCCGTCGCCACCGTCGCCGGAGAAGGCAAAGATCGGAACTTTATCACGAGGGGTGTTGTGTTTGAGAATGAAAGAGTGACTGAGGGCTCTGGTGGATCGAATTGAAAGGGGGTTTGATGGGTTGAATGAAAAAGATTGAATCGGGATGTGGGGGGTGAATTTGGTGAGATCATGTGAGGGTTTGTATCGCATTGATGACATCGCCGCCGTGGACATGGTGGCGTTGAGGGTTTACGGTGGTGGCGTTAGTTTCAGAGTGGGTTGGTGGAAGATGGTTTGGGTTTATAACTTTATAGTGTGTAATAATAATAATAATAATAATAATAATAATAATAATAATAATAATAATAATAATAATAATAATAATAATAATAATAATAATATTAATTGTTATATATGTAAAGGGAAACGTTGAAAATGACTACATCCGGAGATTTCGGAAGGTGGCAGCTGCTAGTTCGAATGTTGTTTCGGTCCAACCAACAACTTGGTCGTTTATAATAAGCTTTAAATTCGAAATTGAGTTGTTTCTATAACTTTGTTTTCATCGCATAGAGTTTTGGTCATTTGTATCGTTATATTCGTATATTAGGTTATATACTTGTGTGTTAAACGGGTTGAAATAGTAAATATTGTATGCGAGAATATGAGGTGTGAATATAAAATTGTGAGGTAGTAAAACATACCTAAACTTGAGAAGATAAAACCACGATGTACGAGTGCAGATGTTGTTTTATAACGAGTAATCGCTTATTGTAATAAGGAAATGTGTCCAAGCAGGGGCAGAACTAAGATGTTGGGTACGGGGTCAAGTGACCCCTTACGTATAATATCGATTTTTTTAATCAACCCATAGTTTTATAGGTAGTGAACCCATTAATATATTAAAGTTAATAAAATATTACAAATAGATTGTTGGTTCATTGGTTTACCCATGCCTTCTTCAAATGGAGTTTCCAAGTTCAAAACCTTCAAACTACAATTTGCCTTCTTTTTTTCTTATTTATGTAAAATTACTAAACTAATTTTATTATATTAACACAAAATAAAACCGTAGCCCCATTCTTTTAATATTATATTTTTGTTAACATTTTCTATGCAATTTAATTATATTTTGAACTAACCCGACCCGACAACCCGAAAAAATTTATATTATCTTGTTACAAAATAAATCACTTAAAAATAATGATCACATTAGAAAAAATTTCTGGTTCTGCCATTATGTCCAAATCTAGGTGAAGACTAGATAGACATATTATAAAAATTACATATGGCTTTTAAATATTTTGATTTGTTAGTATAGATGATACGTCATGTTTCGTGGTAGGTTAAACGACTGGCATACTGCAGTTTTTTTTTTTTTTACAAGGGATGTTAGTTGTTGTCTCTGTGACGTAGGTTTTTGTTTTATCTAATTTTATGAATTGTTACGGTAGGGATGAGCTTTAGATTCCGGTTATGATAAATTTTAGCAAAAAATAATATGACCTCTTAAGGTGTTTTTTGGTATCAAATTCGTTTCCACAATTTTAAAAGATGGGTTATATTCCATTGTTCCGATTACTGGTGGGCTCAAGTTATGACATGACC
Source organism: Flaveria bidentis (assembly GCA_018326385.1). Classification (NCBI taxonomy): domain Eukaryota; kingdom Viridiplantae; phylum Streptophyta; class Magnoliopsida; order Asterales; family Asteraceae; genus Flaveria; species Flaveria bidentis. The sequence continues at coordinate 7,643 of BJCM01265090.1, forward strand.
CTTTATTACACATTTAGGACATATACCTCAAAGAGTGTTTTTTTCTCTTTTGGGTATGTTACTTTTCAATGAATTGTTTTTTTGAATTGTGTGTTAATGTTTGAAAGAAGTCTACGGGGATTTGTACCGGAGCCAATTCCACGTGATTACAATCATAACGTTTGTTTTATGTAATGCTTATGATTTCATTTTTTTTTAAATTCATTGATGTTATGTCTAACATAAAATAAATAAATTTTGCTTCTAGCTTCGATGATAAAGAAAACATAATACATGTTTATATATATGTTATTAAAACACGTGACACTTGACATGATCATCTAAACAAAATATTGTGCTCTCATATCTAACGCACACATGTTGAAATATGGTTTTTTCATGATGACTCTTTACATATAGATTGTATCGTTCACGTAGACACATTCTTCACGTTCTATTATGGTGTAGTCACACATTTTTCTTTGTAAGTTTGGAGTTTGATATTCCAAGTCATGCAATGACTCAAGACTATGTCTTATCAGGTATGGGCATTGTTACCAATGATCTTTAGTTTAGACGTCTTAAGTAAGGTTTTGAGTTTAAGTCACACATGTAACAAAATAAAAAAGAGTGTAGTCTCAAGTTTCATAATGAAGATAATTGGGTGGGTCATTGATTTGTTAATGATCTTGTTTAAAAAAACTTTCAAGTTGTTCTTGTGCATCTTATCTTTTTTTTTTGTCTGGGAATATTATCCGATTTGGTGCGAGTGAATTCTATGTTTTTATATGGGTTTTGTTTAAAACACTTTTATGTTTATCAAGAATTTGGTAACTGTATTATTTCAACATGAAATCATAATTTTAAGATGAAATTGTTTAACGTAAACGTTTTTGAGTTAGATACATAGATGATTGCCCAACAATAAATCACATAGTATTGCTACATTAACATAATATCATGGTTCGATGTTTGAACAATGTGTCATGTGTGCATGCTCTCTTAATAGCCAGAGTGATTGCTATTCTTTTACATTAGATATTTTACATGAGCGTATCATTAAAGGCGGAAAGGATATTGGTGTTATTAAACTTATCAATCATAATATGTCATATCAATTATCAAAACATGTAACATTACAATATTACTCTATATGTTTAAAAAGTTAATTGAATAGTAAATCCAGGGTATATTGGGCATTTCTCTTAAACGGAAGAAAGAAAGAGAGATCAAAATTATGTTTAAAGCAGCCATCAAAATTATGTAAGGAGTGGGTGGTTGTAGTGAGTCAGAATGGATTCGTTAAAACACGGTGAGGACTAGGTTGAGAACCCCGAAATCAGAGATGTCGCGCTCTCAAAATTGATCGTCTTGCCTCCGTTGGTAAATTTCACAACCAACTGAACATTAGATCGGAAACATGCAATCGATGGTATATTCAAAGACTCCAAGCTCACCATATTTTATGAACTAATAAATTCCATTTTCGGACTTTCACCGTATGTACAGTAAGGAAAAATACTTCTACCATTTTTTCGGCTTTGTAAATAAATGTACTCTAGAATTGTGTAGAGATGAATGGACTTTGATATGCTCCACATAAAGGTCTTATTGGTGTTGTAACAATAATGGATCCTATGTTAAAGACGTGTTGATTGGTTGACGGCTAAGGTTATTGGGAAATTGGATCTCCTCTTCATGTATATGTTGAGCTAGAGGTAAGCAATCGATGTTACATGTGACAAAATGGTTTTAGAATATGTTATTTTGTGATTATTTATTTTCCTCCACATAAGTGGTACTACACGTTTGAATCTATAAAAATAGTCATTCTTTTACCTTCGATTTCTTGACAATGAGGTTGTTCATTACTACTTTATTATATAGCAAGTAGTTATCTATAATTTTGTTTGTGCCTAGAATCTAGTTTAGTAAGTGGAAAAAGTTGAGTTGAACCCTGTTCGTGTACTCACAATTATGATAACGATATGATACATGATTGATTACTTTCTCCGGATTGGGTTTCATTGTTTCTCCGGATTGGGTCTGATTGTTTCTCCGGATTGGATCTTAGTCAAAGCTAGCCAAGAAGAATGTGTAGTTGATGTTGGACCACGTAATAATCCAATATTCTTATAAGTAGAATCCAAAATTACATTTGAAGTAGTAAAATGCACAAGGGGTAACGGTTAATGCCATGAGTTTTATAATAGAAGGTTTTAGGATAACGATGGGACATGTAATGAACATGGTTACTAAATATGTTAAAACACAAGTACACATCACTTTTGTCATGTCATATGAACTAGAAAAATGACTACAACAATCTTATTTTTTTAAAAATTTTGGTTGTAATTATATTTGAAGTAGTAGAATGCATAAGGAGCAACGGTTAATACCATGAGGCAGAAACTAACAACTTGAGAAGAGCCTGGCATGAGGGAAAACATGCAAACAAGTGAAGACCCCACTACAATTTGCAGCAATAGCTCACTTTTGATGCAGAACAACATTATAAGTTGTTTCTTTTGATGCTGCTTATGAAGATAGTAAATCAAGTTCCATATGTAGATATTAAGTTAAAAAGAATAATGCATCAGAAAACATAAGGACATGTTTCTTTTGATAATCCGTAAAGCAAGTTTTCTATGTACATGTTGGTAATTGTCACACTTTGAGTATACGAGTGACTTAATGATGTGTTCATGATTTGTGTTGATATTGGTTGAACCCCGGCGCGAAGCGCGGGGACGAATCCTCCTAGTTTTACATTTATATTTGAAAAGGTCACACATGACACACCATGTCACCAAATAACAGATTTTTAAATACAACAATTTTTAATAAATATAATTTTGTTATGAAATATCATGAATTATTGGATGTGATTTTTCAGAACCTAGAAAGTAAAATTATTTACCAGTTGACTTCTAAATATTTACCTATAAAAGAGTAGATGTATTTATAGTATAAATACTACCTTCATAGCAATAAGAAAAATGCATCATCTTGAATAAAAATCAAGAGTTAAACATTTCTTCTCATCTCTCTCTACAATTCTCTTTAAACTCTCTAAGTTGTTATAATAATGTTGTTATAGTTATAACTATAAGTTAATTATAACATGTTATCAGCACGAGAGCTCTTACGCTTCAATCAAGAAGATTAATAAAGCACAAAGTCATACATCAAGCAAGGTAAACATTTCATTAGTGATAATCTATAATATATTATATGGGGAAGATAAATAAGATAAATAATATATATATATAAAGAATATCTTATTATAGACCATGGACTACTAACAAACTAACTTTTACTTATGCATTTAACTTTTGATTATGCAACTAACATTTTTTTATTTCTACTAACTTTTACTTATACATTTAACTTATTATTTATGCATGTAACTTTTAATTATGCAACTAACATTTATTCTTTAGTTATACAACTAACATTTCTATTTATATCAACTAACTTTTATGCAACTAACATTTTAAATTATGTTTATTGACATTTATTCGTACTAACATATTATATTTACCTTAACTTTCTTATTCTCTCTTAGTTTTATATATACACACACATATGACGGTTATATAGCTGTTATAAATGATTATATAATTGTTGAAAACAATTAAATAGCTGTTGCAAACAGTTATAATTTAAACTATAAATTAACCACTATCAAAATCTATTTTTGTTACTATGAACAGATTACTTCTTTTCTGAAGTTTATCCGAAACAATTTTTCAAAGATGATCCACCCGCTTTTGATGTTAGCTACTATAATGATTTAAATTTTTCTTATTTTTGTATATATTAATAGCTCTACCGCTCTATTGTATCGCAATGTTTGTTGATATATATGGATTCTAATAATTATATTTTTATTTGCTTAATCCTTGTCTAGCAAAACAAAAATGCCAAACATTACAAAAATTGAATTTTCAGCACTAAATATCAGTGGAGAAAACTATATGCCATGGACGGCTCATGTAAAAAGACACCTTAAATCTATGGGTGTATTAGAGACTATATAAGAGGAGAATACTTGCTCAAAACAAGATAAAGCTAAGGCTGATGTCTTTTTACACAAACATATTGATTAAATGTTGCACTTTGAATACTTAAATTGTGATGATCCATATGATTTATGAAAATACTTACAAAGCAGGTTTGATCATTAAAAAGAAGTTTTTCTTCCTGCTGCTAGATATGAATAGAACAAACTAAGGTTCCAAGACTTTAAAAAAGTGAATGAGTACGTCTCTGTTGTATTCAAAATATGCTCAACTCTTTGATTTTGTGGGCATATAGTTACTGAGGATGATATGCTAGAGAAAACTCTGTCCACATTTCATGCATCGAATATGAGTTTGCAAAGCCAGTACAAATTACTAAACTTTAAGAAATTTTCTGATTTAACTTCATATCTCTTTGTAGCGAAGAAAAACAACGAGCTATTAATAAAAAATCATTAAGCTCGCCCTATTCAATGCTATTAATAGTAATGATAACAAAAAATCTGGACGTAAATGGAAACAAGGTCGTGTGCGAGGCCGTGGTCGTGGCCATTTTTATAAAATTCATTTTAATGATCGTAATCATCCTTACAAATGGAACAACAATTACCGAGGTAATTCTCGTGGACGTGGTCGTGGGCGTGGGCGTGGTCATGGACAACGAACTACCAATTTCAACCACCAAAACAAGTTTAAAAATAAAGTTGGTACTTCTCAAAATTATGCTAGTTCATGTTTTAGATGTGGTAGTATAAACCACTGGTTAAAAGCTTGTTGCATTTCTCCATATCTATGTGAACTATATCAAGCATCACTTAAAGGGAAAGAGAAAGAAGTGAACCTTGTGTATAAATTTGATGACATCAACGTTGACCTAAATACCTCAGATTTTATCGCTGATTTGGAACTTTGAAAGATATGTTGCTAGATTATAATAATTGTATGCAACAATTATGTAATTCTCTTGTTTAAGTACCTTTTAGTAATGTTTAATTATTTTTCTTTTCATGTATTGTATTGTCTATATGAATGAAGTTCTTGTTGAAAAAAAAAAAGACTTATTATATGCTTGTTATTTGTCCTTATGTCTGAAGATATAAAAAATGACTCTCATTGGCGCACAAGGCCAAACAAATGAAAGAGATATATGTATAGCAGAAGTTGAGCTATGCACACTGTATTTTAGATCCATGAAATATTTTTATGAAATAAAACTAATAAAGGGAATCATCGATACAATATCAGGTTCTACAAACTTGATAGAAGGAGTTGGAAAGGCTAAATTAGTATTACCAAATGATACAAAGCTTTTAATAGAAAATGCTTTATTTTCCCCAAGATCAACGAGAAACTTATTAAGTTTCAAAAACATTTATATTAATGAATATGATACTCAGTCAATGACCGTTGAAAATGAAAAATATTTGCATATCATAACAAAAGTCACATATTAAAAAAATTGTCAATGCTCCATTCTTGTTTGCATTACACACATATTAATGCGTCACAAGCACACATGGCAGTTAAAGAAAACTTTTATGATCTTGAGATATTCAAGTTATGGCATGATTGATTAGGTCATCCGGGGTCTACAATGATGAAAAGGATAACTGAAAGTACACACGGACATCCACTGAAATATCAAAAGATTTCACAATCAAATAAAATACCTCCGTGTACATCTTGCTCTCTTGGGAAGCTAATTACTAGACCTTCACTATTGAAAGTTGAAAAAGAATTACCTATGTTTCTTGAAAGAATTCAAGGTGATATATGTGGACCAATCTATGACATTCGGTAATTTTCCGTTACCAAACTCCTTTAGTTCCGTTAAGTCTTGCATACACGTGTCGTGAGCACACACTAGTTGTCGTTGAACGTTGGTAACTGATTCACTTGATGACTGATGCTCGGCCGCTGCGCTGACCCATCATGCAAAAGGTACGCCGTTAGAGTAATAATAATAATCTATCATTGTTGGGTATTCTACCTTTGAAGAAATTAAAGATTTCAATATTATTGAAGTTGAAGACTTGAAGCACAAAATCAACAAAAATATTAGTTTAGGGTTTATTTTGTAATTATTTTTATTGCTAGACTAGTATAAATATTAGCACATATTATCATTATAAAGGGTGAATAATTCACCACTTGTTAGGGTAAATTAGGTCCATCACCAACAACATCATATCATCATCCTTCATGGATGATGATTTTAACAATATATCAATAAACATCAAACATTAAACACGTTTGTGTTATTCATCATGTTCATCATTATTATATTTTAACATCTAATCATTCAAGTCTTGTTATTATCAATATGAATCCTAAGATCCATGCTCATTGATCCCGTTCATACTGGGAACATACAATTGGTATCAGAGCCGGAGTTGATGGATTCATATTGATTTTGATGAGATTTCATGGTTAGATTGCTGAAAATATTGAAGATCTGAAGAAAACAATTCAACATTCATGTTTGCGGATGCCTCAAGTATCAAGCAAATTAGGGTTTGCGGTTGCCTCAAGTATCAAGCAAATTAGGGTTTGCGGCTGCCGAAGTGGGCTGCAAAAGAGGTTGCCATAGGCAGCTTATGTCAAAACAATAAGGCTGCCGAATGTAGGCTGCAATGTGCAGCTGCCAAAGGTGTCTCTTGCGAATCAAGGAAGCTGCCGAAGGCAACTCTTGCGAACCAAAAAAGGCTGCCGATTAGGGAATGCCGATTAGGGTTTCATGCTAATTAGGGTTACGGCTGAATGGGGATGCCCTAATTAGGGTTTGCCAAATAAGAGGCTACAATAAGTGGCCTTTGCTGCCACATTAGGGACGCCCTAATCTGGGCTGCCGAACCAAAGTGGCATTTGCGGTCACATTAGGTATGCCGAATTAGGGTTTGCAACCTAGTGTTGCAAATGGGCTTGGGAACACCATTAGGTTTGTTACTTGGGCTCTATCATTAAATAAAAACATCAGTTGGACTTGGGCTCAAGTGTTGAAGATTGAGCTTATGATCAACAAAACAAAAATTAGGGTTCGTATTCGAGCTCTCATCAACAAAAAAAGTGACATCGAGTTACATAATATAGTTGTACCAAAGTTTTGAAGATCTCGCTTCCGCATCAACAACAAATTTCTTGACTTTGAACAACTATTCAATAAAAACAAGATCAAGCTTCAATTCTCATTGGAAATCTGCAATTTAGGAGGAGTATTGTTGGGTATTCTACCTATGAAGAAATTGAAGATTTCAATATTATTGAAGTTGAAGACTTGAAGCACGGAATCAACAAAAATATTAGTCTAGGGTTTATTTTGTAATTATTTTTATTGCTAGACTAGTATAAATATTAGCACATATTATCATTGTAAAGGGTGAATAATTCACCACTTGTTAGGGTGAATTAGGTCCATCACCAACAACATCATATAATCATTCTTCATGGATGATAATTTCAACTATATATCAATAAACATCAAACATTAAACATGTTTGTGTTATTCATCATGTTCATCATTATTATATTTTAGCATCTAGTCATTCAAGTCTTGTTATTATCAATATGAATCCTAAGATTTATGCTCATTGATCCCGTTCATACCAGAAACACACAATCATAAGCAATAAAAATCTAATTAATAATGTTGATTATTAGTTGTGATTATGTGGTTCATGAATTTACAGAGGTTTAAATATTTATTTTGTGAATTTTACGTGATAACGTGACAACGTATTATATATATATATATATATATATATATATAATGTGTTAGGGGATGGATCAAATGAGAACTATCTTTTTTATGAGAACTCTAAAAACCAATCTCAACTATTAGTTCTAAATGGCAAAATTGTAATTAACAAAAACATATTTAAAAATTTTATAAATAAAAAATAACATAAAAATAAAAAAAAATAAAAACACAAAAATGTTCCCCTACTTTCCCTCTTTCATAAAAAAATAATTTTTTTAAAATAAAAAAAATCCGTTTTTTTAACGAAATTCGTTTTACACATGTGTAATATCAGATTTACACATGTGTAAATCCAGTAATACACATGTGTATAAATAGATTTACACATATGTAAACAACGGATGTATGATTTTTTTAGAAAAGTATATCAATATGGTAGGCGTTGGAAAGATAAAAAATTACTGAATTTTATGGTGAATTTTTTTTGAAAAAATGATGTCGTGAAAAAAAGTTATGAACGTTTTAAAAAAAGGGAGAAATAGCATGTGATTTAAATGTGATAAAAAATAAATGGCTGAGATTGGTTTTCTTAAATTCTCATAAAAAATGTGATTCTCATTTGAACCCTCTCTTATGTGTTATGTGTCTTGTTGTAAATATTTAGGATTATTATTGTTGGTTAATGATACTTATAATTAGAAAGATAGTTTTTATAAAATAAATTAAAGAGGTTATTTTGTAAAATCCTTTTTAATCAAATATTACAAAAATTAACCCAACCCTAGCCTCCCAAACCCCTATTGTGGTCGAAACCCCACCCACACACCTTCACCATTCGATTTTGATCAAGAAACAAGAAAGAACAATTCGTATTGATTGATTTCAAGTATTGCAAGTTGATTGCAAGTGATAATCATCATCTAAGCACATCTAAATGTTAGTTTTGATTGATTGTTCATAGTTTTTTGATATAGATGAACCCTAATTTCGAAATTGTTGATGGAAACATGAAATTGATGATTGTTAGATGTTAATATGATGCTAGTTAGGTTGTATGAATGTTGAATGATGTTGATTATACAAGAAATCTAGGGTTTGATCATCTAGTTCATACATTGCCATAAGAGGAAACTTTTATTCTTGGAATTCATGATTTGATGATACTAAGATGTTAGATGTAATGCTTTGATGTTGGTTTAATTGAATTGTACAAGAAAATCCATAAAATTGAGATGTTGATCATGACTTGCTAAAAGTAGAAACTTTTGTGTATGATGTTTGGGAATTTGGATGTTTTAGAGGTGATTAACATGTTAGAATGAATGTTATGTTAGAATGAATGCTATGAACTTGATTAGGTATATAGTTGTTGAAATTATGATTGAATTGGATGCTAGATCACTTTTGGGTGTTTCTTTCTCAAAAGGGAAACTTTATTTTTGTAGAACTTTGGATGTGATGATTTGAGCATGCATGTGATGTTAAGATCATATTAGAATGATTTTTGATGATGTTTGTTGTGATAGAATGTGTAATTGAGTTGTATGGATGCTTGGTTGATCATGTAAGAGGTATAGGTTTTGATGATCATACATGATGATGATTTATGGTTAGTGATTAGAAGATCGTGTTTGGGATTGAAATTGATGGACACTGTGTATGATGGTTGTAATGAACTAAATGAATGAATGTGATTATGATTATCATACACGCGTGCGAATCTGAGGCCCCTACTTAGTAGGATTGGCAGGGTTTAGGATGTGAAGTTGTGAGTGGTTTCACATGGCATGTAGTACATGATTAGTCTTCGCGTATCAATTATTTGTTGTGATGTAATTATATATATATTAAGCATGGTGATTGTTTGAAATTTTCATAAGTGTACGATGATCTAATGTGGCATGATGACTTAGGTAGAACCTAGGTTGATAATGTGATAAGCATGGATAAATTGCATGATGCTCTTGTAAGTTAAGTTATCTTATATGATTAAACAATATTTCAATAAATATGTCACCAACGGGTCAAACGGGTCAACTAGGTTAACCTAGGATTGTTACGTTTTCTATGTACACGTACTTATGTACTTGTGTGTTCTAGGTAACCTTTGAAGGGTTGTCTTTGCACCTATCACCAGTCTCTTTATTCATTATCTTTGCACACCAGGTGAGTTCATGTCCTTCTATTTTATAAACTCTATTCTGGGGGAGATAGCATACTTGTACTCAAACTTATTTTATTATTATAAGTTGTGTATGTTTTAACATAATGCTTCATACCTTGAAAGTCCTCACACTTTCGGATCGTTAATAATGGTAACTAGCGGGAAATCTTGGGTAGTACTACCGGGTCTGACGAGCCCCACCTGTGCGACTCGAGGTCAAACAGGTGCAATTTTGTCCTAAACACAAACATCGTCACGACCTGGTAAGTCATGATGGGAGGCAACAAAGAAAACACAGCCAGCTTCGATTGTGAAATAACTATGGTTATTACTTGTGAATATACACTAGCTATCTATTTCAATACACTTCTTATGTTATACAACTGCTAGTATTTATGATAAACATAAACTCTTGAACTCACCAACCATTGTGTTGACATTTTTAGTATGCTATTCTTAGGTCGTTAACTCGTCTTGCCATTAGGAGCACAACACAGGTCCAACATGCATCCTAAGACTTTATTTCATAGACATATTTGTTTGTCTTTTATTTATGGGTTTTAAACATTAGGATGACGCGTGTTTTGCCATATAATACATTTTATTACTTTGGGTTTGTCTTATTTACAAAACGCTTCCGCATGGTTTTAAACGTTTGAACTTTGGTTGGTTTTGTTTTGAATGTGGCATATAGTGTCGTTCTGAGTAACTAGTGATTGTGATCCTGGTTTGTTCATACGCCTCACGGTAAAACTCTGCACGTGGATTTTGAGGATGTGACACAATCCATCCATCATGTGGAACATTTAAATACTTTATGGTTTTAATAGGTGCATCAAGCACATGGTCTCATGTCTATTTATTATCAACTCGTAATGTAGAATTTGCTAAATTCCTTGCTCAAATTATTAAATTACGAGCACATTTCCCTAGTTATACAGTTAAAAGAGCGAGACTTGATAATACTGGTGAATTTACATCAAATGCTTTTAATGATTACTGCATGTCTATTGGGATTGTTGTTGAACACCCTGTTGCTCATGTACATACACAAAATGGTTTAGCTGAGTCGTTAATCAAACGTGTGCAATTAATAGCTAGACCATTAATTATGAGAACAAGACTTTCTGCATCTATTTGGGGCCATGCAATTTTACATGTTGTATCATTAATTCGTATGAGGCCAAGTGCAAATCATAAATACTCTCCTTTACAACTTGTTTCTGGCCATGAGCCAAATATTTCCCACCTTAGAATTTTTGGATGTGTGGTGTATGTTCCTATTGCACCACCGCAACGCACAAAAATGGGTCCTCAAAAAAGGTTGGGAATATATGTTGGATATGAAACAACTTCCATTATAAGATATATTGAGCCTTTAACGGGTGATGTATTTACGGCACGTTTTGCTGATTGCCACTTTAACGAGGAAAATTTTCCAGCATTAGGGAGAGAAAAGAAGAAATAACAAAATGATATGTTATGGTCTGAGCCTTATTTGTTGCATTTTGATCCAAGGACAAAACAATGTGATACAGAAGTTCAAAAGATAATACATCTACAAAAAATTACAAATCAATTGCCTGATGCATTTATTGATATAAAAAGAGCAACTAAATTTTATATACTAGCTGCAAATACTCCAGCTCAAGTTGAGATTCCAAATAAGGAAATAGATAAAGATATGACTCATGAATCCCAAAAATGTTTGAAACGTGGAAGACTGATTGGATCAAAAGATAAAAATCCTCAAAAAAGAAAAATATTTGAAAAGAAAAATGATCTTAAAGATAATAATAGTGACAAAACACTAAGTGTCCAAACTTTTTCAGAGAAGGAAGTGAACAAAGAGATGTCAATCACTATGGTCATATGCATACATTATGGAATCGAGATGAAGTGGAAAATATTAATGATATGTTCTCTTATTTTGTAGTAAATGATATTATGTATGGAAATAATGCTCCTAAACCAGAATATGTAAATGATTGTCAAAATCGACATGATTGAGATAAATGAAAAGATGTCATGCAAGCTGAACTAAATTCACTTAACAAACGAAAGGTTTTTGGACCCATTGTTATAACACCTACGCATGTAAAGCCTGTTGGGTACAAATAGGTTTTTGTGCGAAAACAAAATAAGAAAAATAAAGTTACAAGCTATAAAGCTAGACTAGTAACTCAAGATTTTTCTTAAAGGCTGGGAATTAACTACGAGGAAACGTATTCTCCTGTTATGGATGCAATAACCTTTAGATATTTAATCAGCTTAACAGTATCTAAAAATTTAGATATGCGTCTTATGTATATCGTTACAGCTTACTTGTATGGATCACTTGATAATGACATTCATATGAAAATTCCTGAAGGATTTAAAATCCCTGAAGCGTGTTCAAAACATAAAGAAATGTATTCAATCAAATTACAAACGTCCTTATATGGGTTGAAACAGTCTGGAAGGATGTGGTACAATCGTTTGAGTGATTATTTGACTAGTAA
>BJCM01265091.1:0-15766 GCA_018326385.1 Flaveria bidentis
TCGTATGACTGAACCAGGAGACTGGATCAGTCGCATGATTGTAACATGAGATTGACTCAATCGCACGACTGAACACTCAGTCGTACGAATGGATCAACCACATGGCTCAATCACACGACTGAACCATGCTAATGGTTCAGTCGCCCGAATGAGAAACCCTAACCTATAAATACCACTTAATTCGTGGAAAAACATAAGAATTCAGAACACTTTGTCTACATACGTACCCTAGCCGTCCAGATACCTCTAAGAACCTGTTCAAAGTTCATAGATCGCACTAGATCGATTCCAAATCGTTCTCAATGTTTATATTCAATCTATAATTATTTCTACGTGCGTTCTCACTGATTGGATCACCAATCAAATAGAATTCTACACTATTTGATTTGGTATACACGTTTATTAGTTAGTATTTCGTTTAATACATGATCCTAACAAGTGGTATAAGAGCTTTGGCTCTTGATTTACGTGTGATTCAATCGTTTTTGATACAAAAATTGTGTGTTTTCACTAAAAACGCAATCTTTTTGTGTCAAACGGTGTCTTAGACGTCTCCTGTTCGTAAAGTTTAGTTTTTCCGGCATACGGCAATTAGGGTTAGTGAAAATTCGTTTTTTTGCGGCCAAAACACCTTTAACCTATGAATTTTCGAAATCCTGCAGCTTCAGTCGCACAATTGACTCAATCGCACGACTGAATACATACGCATCCCTCATACGCACGATTGGACTCATTCGTACCTCCATTCATATGACTGAGCAGTCTATTCGCATTATTCAACCACACTTGTTCATTCGCCCGACTGAGCCATCCACATTAGTTCAGTCGCACGATTGAACTATCCGCATTGTTAAATCGCATGAATAGCCCAATCGCACACCTTCATTCGCACAAGTGAAACAGTTTGTTCGAAAGATTAAAGTTAATAGTAATGGAGGACCAATACTCAGCATTCACAGCAGAGAGAGATTTACGGATTCAAAACCTACTGCTTTTGGAGAACGAAGTGGGGAATCACAACAAACCCCCTAAGCTAATCACGTTAGATGAATACCCAAAATGGAAGCAACATTTCGAGATCTACTTAAATGGAGTAGATCCTAGTCTATGGGAATCAATAGAGACGGGGTATAGTATGCCAGTAGGTGCTGATGGAGTCAAACTTACACTAGGTGGCATGAGTGATGGACAAAAGGTCAAGCACAATGCTGAGAAGAAAGTCTATGCTCTGCTTACTCATTCAATTCCTAAGGATATTTTCCATCAATTTTCTGAGTACACACAAGAAAAGAAGCTTTGGGATGCATTGGAGAAACGATATGACGGAAACGCATCATTAAAGGCCATAAAGGCAACAGCTTTAAAGGAGTTTGACAACTTCTCGTCGATGGGTAAAGAAAGCTTGGATGACGTCATTGACTGGTTCTACCACTTGATGAGTGAGCTGCACACTCATGGAGTGACAACGTCTATGGAAGACAAAGTGTCGAACTTTGCTGATGGGTTGCCGGAGAAATGGGTTTCCTTTGTCTCCAATCTCAGACAGAATGGTATGCCAACGAAGTTAGATATAAATGATTTCATTCTGAAGCTGAGAGAGGAAGAATTAAGGATGAAATACAGAGCCCAAAAGTCTTTTTATGATCAGAATCCGGCACTGTACAACGCAACTCCACAAGCCAAAACGTCGGAAGCACCACTTCAGACGGCTTTTGTGTCAAGTTCAGCTAGTCCTTCTCAAACCTCTACTTCAGGGTCAGAAACATCAGGGTCGTCTGGTACCCAATACATTGCACCTGAAGAAAATGCAACAAAACTGAAGGCCGAGAATCTCGGTAATGTGACAGTAGAAGTAGCAAGAGAGCACATGGATCTCTTAGCAGCTGTAGTCCACTCCTATGATAGACTAATTGCTGGGAAAATAGGGAACTGCCATATGGCAGACGAGGACTACGAGCAGGTGGATGAGACAGAGCTGGAAAGGATGGATATAATATGGGCTTTAGCAATTGCTGTTCGGAGAGCTAAGAAGTTTGTCAAGAAGACCGGACAAAACTTGGTTGCAACTAAGGACACTACCTTTGGTTTCAACAAGACCAAGGTGACATGTTTCAACTGTGGTGAAAAGGGGCACTTCAAACGTGAGTGTGTGAAGCCCAAGAAGACTTGTAACGGGAATCCTTTCTCATCCTTCAATCGTCAGGATAAACCCACTAGCAGTCTATTTTGTCAAGCAAGGATCCTAATGCCTTGACTACCCATGATGACGAAAGACAGGACTGGAGCTTTCGGTTTGTCTCTCCGGGAGAATCCAACATTGCTAGTGTTGAGGACTTAGATGACGATTCAGCTAGTGAAGGAGATATTGTAGTGGAATTCGCGATGTCAAACACTGAAGAGACTACAACTGTGGTCAATTAAATGCCTGAAGAAGGGATAACTACAACAACGTCAGAATCACCAGAACTAGAAACACCAGACTCTACTTTGATGGCTGATTCCTCAGAATCTTCTCAGGTAAGTACTACTGACCAACTTTTCAATAATCATGCTTGTTCTGATTGTAATAAATTTAGGTAAAGCATTAAAATTTTTCTAGGTTATTAGATCATAATGATAGCTTAGTAAAGGACTTGCAACTGTGCACTGAAGCTAACAGAGTTCTAAACAAAATGAGCATAGTTACAAAGAAAAGATAGACCTTTTGAACAAACAGCTTAGGGAAACGGAAGTAGTAGCCTTTAACCAAGCTAATGACATTAGGTACTATCTTAACTCCCTAGAAGACACTAAGAAACAAAAAGCAGTTTTTGAAGTAGAAGTTAATTCATTAAAGCAAAAACTGCATAGTTGGACAAGTTCATCACATATTGTCCAACACTTAGTGAGAGAGCGTAATAATGGGGAGGGATTGGGATATAAAGTGGTTCCACCACCACCTGAGACCTTCATGAACACTAAAAGTAAACCAATCAATTACAATCCAATCAAGGATGTGGTGTCCACTCCTCTTGTAAGTGTTCCAGATTCCACAAGTAAATCAAATGAATCTGGAACTAAACAAAAGGAGGCCACGTCAAAGGCAAAAGGTAAATGCCTTGTGTTAATCTAGAAAAAGAGTTTGAAAAGGTTAATATAAAGTCTGGGTCAAACACAATCAAATCTAAACCTAAAAGGACCATTAATGTTAACCAATCACGTGATTCATGTAAAAGTCCAGGTAAACAAAATGGAAAGGATGTTAAAAATGTTAAAACAATTATATTTGTTAAACAAGATAAAACATCTAAGCAAGAAATGACAAATCCCAAACAGAATAATGTCACATGTATGTCACACACGTCTCCATAAAAACAATTAAATCATAAAGTCGAAAGCAGGTCTTGCTACAACTGTGGAGAGTATGGACACATAGTGTCTAACTGTCCTTACTAGCAAACACCTAGGAAGAAAGTTGAACTTCAGGAACCAAAACCTAGTTCTTCAAAGAGAAGCTCAATGACTTCACCTAGAAGAACTAGTGAACCAAAAGTTCAACCCATTAGCAAGTCGTCTGTTTATCACAAACAGGCCTTACACAAAGCTGGTTTATGGAAAGAAAAATCAATCTCAATGTCTGATAATGAGGACAAGAAGACAACTGAGCTTCCTTCACCCTTTAAAGGCTTAGGAAACCCAAGCCAGTAAAGGCTTGGGTTCCTAACCTTAACTAATGTTTTCAATTGAATGTGCAGGGTGTTCGCTATAGTGCTGAAACCAACACATGGATTGTCGATAGCGGAGCATCCAGGCATATGACTGGGAACAGGGCACTCTTATTAAACGTCAAACAAATAAAAGGAGGCCATGTTTCATTTGCTAGAAACAAAGGTGGGTATATCACAGCTCAAGGGAAAGTAGGAAATCAGAAAGTAAAGTTTGACAAGGTAAACTACGTACAATGACTTCAAAATAACTTACTTTCTTTATCCAAAATTTGTGATAAAGGGTTTAAAGTAGTATTTGATAACAAGAAGTGCTATGTCCTGAAAAAGGACTATGTGATCCCGGAGGACCAAGTCTTAATGTTTGCCTCAAGATATAGTTACCTTTATGTCTTGGATCTATCAAAGGCCTCCACCATAGATCGTCAAGTTCAGTGCTTCTTGTCAAAGGCTACTGAGAAGGACTCCATCTCCTGGCATCGGAGAATGGGACACATTAATCCACGGAAGATGAATCACTTGATCCAGAATGTTCTAGTGAGAATAGTTAACGTCAAAAACTTCCAACTTCCGGATTTTTGTGTGGCGTGCAAGAAAGGCAAACAGACAAAGAAGTCTCACAAGGAAAAGAAAGTTCATTCCATCGAACTTCCTCTTGAATTTCTTCACATGGATCTATTTGGTCCAGTTAGTACAAGAAGCATTGCAGGCGACTTGTACTGTTATGTGGTTACTGATGACTACTCAAGATTTTCTTGGGAAATGTTTCTAAAATCCAAATCAGAAACATTTGAGTCATTCAAGGAATTAGTAACTACACTGGAATCCCTATACAAGCTGAAGGTACGACAAATACGCTCAGACAACGGAACCAAGTTCAAAAACCAATGGATGGAGGCTTACTGCAAGGAAAAGGGAATTGTGCACCAGTTCACCTCTTCCTACACACCTCAGATGAACGGCGTTGCTGAGAGAAAGAATCGCATCTTGATAGAGACAGCACGGACAATGCTAGCGGACTCAAAACTACCTATCCAATCTGGAATGAGGCAGTGACAAATGCGTGTTACACGTTAAATCGAGTTCTAGTAGTTAAGCGCCATGGCAAGACGTGTTACGAGTTACTACAACGACGTAAACCTAATCTAGAGTATCTCGAACTGTTTGGCGCACCGTGCACCCTACTAAAGAAGACTCAGGAGGGAAAATTCAGCGAGAAGCCTGAAGAAGGTATCTTTCTAGGATACAACATACCGAATAAGAGAGTTTACAACAACTCAATAGGCCTAGTAGAAGGGTGGTGTAACGTGGACATTCAAAGATACACCATCCCACCTGCTGGAAAAGGACCTGCTTTCTTTTTCGACTATGATGGATTTTTCAAGTCCTTCAACATACCTTTCTCCACTTCTGATGAAGAGTTAGCAACCAAGATGATGTATGATGTCTTGAACACACCATCACAAGATTCAACATTATTTGGTTCACAAGGTGACTCGTCTCACCACTCAGGGGGAGCACTCGAAGTAAGTGACTCCTCCTCAGAAGATGAAGCTATGGAGAATGGCCAGAACAATCAAGAGGAACAGGTTCCCATTCCTGCAAGTCCACAAGCATCTGACTTTGATGCCTCTGCGTCTTCGGAACCTCAAACTTTTACTACCTCAGATACAGAACCAAACATTCATAATCTTGATTCTGAGGTAGTTGTTCCCACCACTCCTGGATCACGCTTAAATATCTATCATCCCCTGGACAATGTCATTGGGGATGTTTTGTGTCTCGGTAATGGAAAAAGGATACCTTCACGATGGTGCTTGTCATTATTTTGTGTCTCAGTTTGAGCCAAAATATGTTAGTGAAGCCCTAAATGATGAGGCATGGGTGAGTGCCATGCAAGAAGAACTTCTTCAGTTCAAGAAGTTAGGTGTATGGACTCTGGTGGATAGACCTGAAGGTGCTAAGGTCATTGGCACCAAATGAGTCTTGAAATGCAAGAAAGATGACCAAGGCGTTATTATCAGGAATAAGGCTCGACTTTTAGTTCAAGGATTTCGACAAGTCGAGGGAATAGATTACAATGAAGTGTTTGCACCTGTGGCAAGAATGGAAGCCATCCGTGTCTTCCTTTCCTATGCATCGTATATGAAGATTAAAGTTTATCAACTGGATGTGAAGAGTGCATTCCTTCATGGTGAAATCCGAGAGACAGTGTACGTCAGTCAACCCGAGGGATTTGAGGATCCGTATCATCGGGACAGAGTTTACAAACTCGACAAGGCTTTATATGGGCTTCATCAAGCTCTCAGAGCCTGGTATGAGAAACTCTCGACTCACCTTGTGAAACACGGCTTTCGCATAGGTGTTATTGACTGCACACTGTTTATCAAAGAAAAGGATGGTGATTTACTGCTTGTTCAGATCTATGTTGATGACATAATCTTCGGGTCCAAGAACGAAGAGTTATGTAAAAAGTTTGAAGCAGTAATGAAGGCTAAGTTTGAAATGAGTGCCATGGGAGAGATGAAGTTCTTTCTCGGGTTACAGGTGGATAAGACACCAAAAGGAATATTTCTACATCAAACCAAGTATGTAGGTGATATTCCCAGTCGGTTCGACATGGAGAATGCTTCCGCAGCTGGGACTCCACTTGCTACAAACCATGATGCAGCACCCGACGAGAATGGTGATCTGGTTGATGCTACCATGTACCAAGGAATGATTGGATCTCTCATGTACCTCACTGCCTCAAGACCTGATATCATGTATGCGACATGTCTATGTTCAAGATATCAGGCAAAGCCAAAAGTTAACCATCTGATAGGGGTCAAAAGGATATTCCGTTATCTGAAGGGTACTCTAACATTTGGGTTGTGGTATCCTCAAGACGATGACTTTGAGCTTACGGCGTATAGTGACTCGGATTACGGTGGCTGCAAGATGAACTACAAGTCTACATCAACGGGATGTCAATTCTTTGGGAGGAGATTAGTGACCTGGCAATGTAAGAAGCAGACCTCGGTTGCTTTGTCAACTTGCGAAGCCGAATGCGTTTTTGCCGCAAGTTGTTGTTCACAAATCATATGGATACACTAGCAAATGGGAGACTACGGTTTGAATTTCTCTTCTACTCCTATTTTTGTTGATAACTCTGTTGCAATTTCAGTAACTAAAAATCCGGTACAACATCCTAAGACCAAACACATCGGCATAAAATATCACTTTATACGTGACTGTTTTGAAAAGAACCTAATCGATGTGGTTAAAATAAATATTGATTTTCAACGCGCTGACCTCTATACAAAGGCTTTTGATAAACCACGTTTTCTATATTTGTTAGAGGTCAACGGCGTTAAAAAGAAAACTGATGTAATTCCAGAAGATGACCATGTTTAGTCCAATGCATTTAGTCCATTTTTCTTTTAATTTTTAATTTTTTATTTTCTTTATTTATTTCATTTTATGTTTTAATTAAACTGATGGTATTTCTTCGCCTATTAAAATCCTAAAAACGCAAATCGTTTATGGTTTTAGAAATTTAGGGGGAGAATAGGTTTAGTTAACAACATTAAAAAAAGCAAGAGAGAAGGAGAGGCTAGCTGATAGAAATCAGATCGTATTTGTGATACCGATTCAATAACTTTGGAAAATGATAGTACACAGGAACAAACCATTTGGGATGTTTAAAAGATTAAATTAGATGTGAAATTCAAAGTATAAGTCTGTGTAGTCTGAGCAATATAAAAGGAAAAATGATAGTAAAACTGGTTACTACTAAGGTAACACAAAGAAAGTAGACCGAGAGATTGCTAGACCACAGATGATATGTCGGTAGATTCAACACAATAGATGAATAGACCTTGTTGGTGATCTCAAGAACAAACTATATTGTTCAACAAGTTGTGGGTTATCATCTTATCCCTGGTTAACACAATCAACACAATTCCAATAAGGGGTGACGAGCAGAATAAACGCCGCAAATGTGTGCGTATGACCAAAATATGAGCAAAAGCACATGATGAAAAAAAATGCAAAAGCAATCAAACTAATAACCTATGTTGTTGGTGAGATCTATGCAAAAAGAATAAAAGTGCTCTAACAAGAAGATAGGTTATGTGCCTCTCTGTTGTGCGGTGGCACTGACCTGAGGATAAGCATAACCTATATATTCTAGAATTCATTGTTGTTGTTTGCCGCCACTCTGTTGTGTGGTGGCACTGACCTGAGGCTTGGCTTCTCTTTGAAAGCTCTAAGAATAGTTTCTTCTTGAATACTACCTTGAGACCGCTCAAAAATCTCCTGAGGAATGTTGATTACCATATAAGTATGGGATCCACAAAATCTTGTTGAAATATTTTAACCTTAAACTATCACCAATCTCTGTCAAAAGTCTGTGTATGGATTTAAGAGGACAAGTATACTGACAATCATCGTGGCTACAATTCTGGAAAGTCCAAATCAATCTGAAGATCTAATAGTACTAGTATGATTTCCTAAACTTGCTAACGACTCGAGATGATAAACAAGAATAGAGCATCAAAAGGTTTTGATAAGATGTCCTGAATGATTTGACGTACCTGTATGATTCCAAACTGAATCAATCCACTTATGGTCAAAATGAATTGAAGCTGCCTTTCAGGAAATGAATCTTTTAGATTTCCATCTTAGAATTTCCACCTCACACAAAACCACAAAAACAAGTTTTAGTTTTGTATTTCAGTTTTTAGTTCTTTTATTTTGTTTAAATTTCGTCAATTTAGTTTGTTAAACATTGGACTATGCCATGGAATTCAATCGGGGAGTTCATCACCTAAAAAAGGTCACATCTGAGGTGACCACACATGCTTTCAAATGTCAAATGAGTCACGTCTGAGGTGACAAATTGTTTTAAAAGGATCACGTCTGAGGTGATCAAAAGTTTTCAAAGTTAAAAGGATCATGTCTGAGATGATCAAATGTTGGTAATGTTTAATCAATAAGTTAAAGGGTGTAATATGTCAAATCGTCATAAAGTCAAAATCATGAGTTTGACTCATACGCACGACTGGGCCATGAGTATGGACCAACCATACAAATGGACCATACTCATGCCCTAGACAACCGAATGGAGCATGAGTATGAATCATTCACCCGAATGGCTTACAAGATTGAGCCAGTCGCCCGAATGGAGATGTGCGAATGAGTCAGTCGCCTGACTGAAACCTAGTCGGCCGACTGAATGTGATCGACTGAACCAATCGCATGACTGAGGTCCATTCACCAGAATGAACAGAGCGAATGGGTCCAGTCGCCCGATTGAAATCAGATTCAGTATAAATAGGGTCATAGTCGATCGCATTAAATTCATCACCGCTAATCGCCCTAAAATCGAATACACTACCGTTACTCTGCCAAAATTCCTTCAAACCTAAGTTGCCTACTTATTTCGATATTATGACGTTCGTTGGTGATTATACATGTAAAATGCGGTGTGATCGTGCAAAAACTCCTTCGATTTGACTCCAAAATCGAGACATTAGGCCCTAACTAGAACCAAAACTGTTATTGGACGAATAACCTAGTTAAACTAATTAAAATGTTGAAATCAAGGTAATTAGGTTATTAGTAAAGTGATTGCGAGTCTAATGAACCAAAACATGACGTCTAATTTTAAGATTTGGTCCAAATTTGAATTTCAAATGAACGAAAAGTGGGTCATGCGACTGAACACCCGGATGAACTACAATCACACGACTGAGCTGAACGAATGACTCAATTGGTTGAATGTGTGATTCAGATGAGCTCAGTCAGCCGACTGAACCAATCGCAGGCTCAACACCCGATTGAACTCAATCGCATGCTTAGTCACCCGATTGTATCCAGTCGCATGTTAGGTCAACCGACTGAACTCAGTCGCATGGTTCAATCGCATGATTGAACCAGACTGAGTTCAACAAGGTTAATTTTGAACTGATTTTGATTGTGTGGTGAATTAATGTCTATGTGTCTTGTATTATAGATCTATGGCTGATCGGTTGTCCATCAACCCCAAGCACAACATTTGTGCTCATTTAGATGCCACATCACGGAACGGTGCCGAGTTTGCTGGGATCATTGCTTTCCTTAAGAGATCCCGCATCCACATAGCTACATCCACCCTGTGCACTCCCTATAGGTATATACAACAGGCCTTCTGGGAGGGGGCATCGGTTGATCGCTCACATGAGCCTTACAGCATCCGTAGCATTATTTTTGGTCAGGCTATTGAGGTCACTGCTGATGATATACGACGAGTACTCGCTCTTGGTGACGATGCTGATCACCTGACTAGGCTACATCCTCTGACAGTGAGAGGGTGTTTCCTCAGGATGAAGTATGCTAGGAATATAAATGCAGGTGTGCTGAACAAGAGCAAACTGTGTCCCCAGTACAAGTACTTAGCACATGTGATACTTAAGTGCTTAGCTTCTAGGAGAGGTGGCTTCGATGATCTTTCAGACCAGATTCAGAATGCCTACGTGGCACTAGTGCTGAACCACCCTTTCAGCTTCTCGAGCATGATATTCTCATATCTGATTGAGAATCTGGAGGCTAAAGGTAAAGAGGGTTTTTGCATGTATCCGAGGTTTCTCCAGATGATTATTGATGAGAAGCTGCCCTCTTTGCCTAAGGAGAGCCAAGATGCAGTGTCATTGGAGGTGATGGATGACACGACACTAGGCCGCATGAAGGTCTACAAGGGAAAGCAGGTCAAGCCCCCTGTGAAGAGACTCTTCGGGCATCTGGCCTAGGCTGATTACGTGGCGCCGGGTAGGCGAAAGTGGCGCCACGAGGAGAGTGACTCAGATGTTGAGCAAATTGCTCTTCCATCTGATAACTCCGACATTGACGGTGACACCGGCGGACACTCAGGGACCGCTTCTACTAGGGGCCCCACTACCCATGTTACACCTTCACCCCCTACTCATACAGATGCCACCACTACCAGCTTTCACCAAGACTTCTGCCCTCCCGATGAGGTGGAAGAGAGTGATGATGAGCCTCTGACGAGGACTGTGGGTAGCCGGGTGGTTGCCACAGAGAGAGGTTTGAGGGAGGTTGAGGACGCCCAGGAGAGTCCGGGGATGCTGCTGCTGATTCAGATCCCTCATATGCCCCGAACCCGCCCAACAGCCAAGGGGAAGCCTCTGTACCTAGAGGCTCAAGGGAAGAAGAGGATGGCATAACCCTATGGCAAGAAGGGGAAAAGACTGAAGTTTACTCTGACCTCATCCACTACCACAGCCACTACCTCAGCCACACCTTCCACCACTGCTACCACACCACCTGCCACCACACCACCTGCCACCACCTCTACCACCTCACACACCACTACCACACCCACTCCACCACGTACCCACATCCAATCCACCACCACCTACATCTATACCACCCCCAATCTTCAACACTGCCACCACCACCACTTCTAGCCACCAATCAGGACCGTCATCTTACCCCTCATTTCCATCTGGATCATCTCTACCTCCCAGTGGGGTAGAGGAACAGCTCTCAGCATTGAACCGTATGGTGCTGAAGCTGTTAGCAGCCAATGACGAGAAGACTGCTCAGATTCGTCAGTTAGTAGAGCTTACTGTTGCACAATCTCAGCAGATATCTCAGCAGGCGTAGCTGATTGAGCAGCAAGCACAGCAGATGGCTGCTCAGAGCCGAGAGATGTCCCAACTCCAGGAGCAAAATGTCCACTCAGCAAAAAGGATAGAGGAGTTGGAGGCTACTAACAAGACCATCATGTTGAGGCTCAAAGGATCATAAGATGAGCCACTAAAGATCAAAGAAGGAGATGGAGATGATGGTGATGATGATGACAGTGATGATGATGATGATGATGATGATGGTGATGGTCAAGGTGATGATACAGATGTAGGTGATGATGTTGATGAAGGTGATGATGATAATGAAGGAGAAGGAGATACATCTGTTGCAGGTGCCACATCAGCAAGTGAAAGGAGGACCAAGAAAGCTCAACACAAAGGTGCCTCTACATCAGCCCCGTCAGCAGAGGAACACATGATACAAGACAAGAATAATGCTTAGTTGTTTATGTTATTTAAAAAGATCATGTGTAATTGAATATTGTATCAAACTAATGTACATAATGTTTATATTTTATTAATGTGTTTTTGTTTTGATTATTGACTAATGGTTGATGTGTTACATGTTTTAAATCAAGCAGATCCAAATTTTCAAAGAGATGAGTACGACGTTGCTCCCCTCCAGCAGATCAAGACTCAACTAACTATGATTCTTGATCTGCAAGGAATAGTTAGAAGATCTATGAGTTACACTCCTGAAGAGGAAGAAATAATTCATGATCTCACTGACGAGCAATTGGCCGAAATGTTCCGACTCAATCCTGATGAGATCGTGAAGGATGCTCCTACCTTAACTGTGGAAAGTGACGACGAGTTGAATGATATAGACAAGATAGAAATTGAGGATGTCACGGCCTAACATTATCCAGAGTACACTGACAACGAAGGAAATGTCGTTCCTAATCTGGGAGACACCTTGGCCAGTGATACTTTTGAAACACTGGATAAAATGGAGCAGGAGTCAAAGAAGGACAAAGAAAAAGCCCAAGCCTCAGACGCCGATGTCAACATCAAAAAGGCTGAATGGGCTGCATGTTTTGCGGAGATCCGAGCCCAACGCGCTGCTCCAAAACCGAGTGTCTACACCAAGCTTTGCAAAGTGAAAAAGCATCACAAGGTGTCAGGCAAGATTATCGCGTGGACCTATTTTGAGGATCTTAATGTATATTTGCGGTAAAGAGAGAGAAGGGTATAGAGTACTTTAGATTCCCACACGATCTAAAGACTCTACCTGGTTTTGAGCTCAACTAGCTGGCCAAATTGAAGCTGTTATATGCTGACCCAAGAAAGATATCAGGCTGGTTTGAGGCTGCCTTGAAGAGAGAGTACCACACCAGGTGGGTCAACTTTAAACCTCAACAACCTACTAGGTATATCAGATGGTCTGAAGTTGATTCTATTACTGGCAAGCCAAAGATAGTGCTGAAGTGGAGTCCTCCATGCACGATGTCAATAATCCCTCTAAGGGAAATGCCACAGGACTTCACTCCACACTTCAAGTGGTGGTACTACGATTGGAGAACAGGTGAGGCGGTCATAGTGCTAAACAGAAATAGAAACATAGAAACTATCAGGATATTTGACCCTATGTGGCTCACTAACTTGTCTGCTGATGATGTTTACACCTTATACAAGTGGCCATTGTTCTATGACGCGTATGATATTGTACAAGCCCTCCAATTCCAAAACGTGATCAGACTCTGCTTTGCATTTGAAATACATGCAGGAGTCAAAAGAGAGGAGAAATACAAGAAATATGAGGAGCTTATGAAGAATGTAAGACAATAGATGAATCTAGGTCCAAGGGGGAGTTTGTTGATACATGTGTACCTAGTTTCTGAGCTTAATGTAATATGTCTTTATTGTCTTATACATATGTAATAGATTGGGTACTTAATTAAATACAATGTTTGGTTGTACTTATAATGTTTATTATTTCATTAATTAGAAGTTTAACGTTTATTGAATTGACTATATAAGTTTGTGGTTGTTTGAACTAATATTAGTAATGTAATGATAATTAATTATATTCAAACTTAGTAATATGAAGTTCTCATATGAATGGCCCATGCTAATAAACCATACGCATGAACAACTTCATGCGAATGACTCAGTCGTACGACTGAACCAGGAGACTGGATCAGTCGCATGATTGTAACATGAGATTGACTCAGTCGCATGACTGAACACTCAGTCGTACGAATGGATCAACCGCATGGCTCAATCGCACGACTGAACCATGTTCAGTCGCCCGAATGAGAAACCCTAACCTATAAATACCACTTAATTCTTGGAAAAACATAAGAATTCAGAACACTTCGTCTACATACGTACCCTAGCCGTCCAGAGACCTCTAAGAACCTTTTCCAAGTTCATAGATCACACTAGATCGATTCCAAATCGTTCTTAACCTTTAGATTCAATCTATAATTGTTTCTACGTGCGTTCTCACTGATTGGATCGCCAATCAAATAGAATTCCGCACTATTTGATTCGGTATACACGTTTATCAGTTAGTATTTCATTCAATACACAATCCTAACAGAAGCCCAAGAAGACAGGAAATGGTAATCCATTCTCATCTTTCAATCGTCAAGATAAACCCACAAGTAGTCCTACTTCGTCGAGCTAGGATCCTAAAGCCTTGACTGCTCAGGATGACGAAGGAAAATATTGGAGCTTTCGGTTTGTGTCTTCGGGAGAATCCAAGATTGCTAGTGTTGAGGATTTAGATGACGACTCAGCAAGCGAAGGTGATATTGCAGTGGAACTCACGATGTCAAATAATGAAGAAACTGCAAACGTGGTCGATCACCTGTCTGAAGAAGGGACAAGCACAAAATGTTTAGAATCACCAAAACCAGAAAAGTCAGACTCTGCTTTGATGGCTGATTCAACCGCACCCTCTCAGGTAAGTACCAAAGATCAATTGTTTGATAGTCATGCATGCATTGAATGTAATAAATTTAGAGAAATCATACACTTAAAATTTGCTAGGTTATTAGATCACAATGATAGCTTAGTAAATGATTTACAACTATGCACAGAAGAAAATATATTTTTAAAACAAAATGAGCATAGTTATAAAGAAAAGATAGAACTTTTGAACAAACCACTTTGGGAAACTGAAGTTGTAGCTTTTAACCAAGCTAATGACATTAAGTTCTATCTAAACTCCCTAGAAGACACTAAGAAACAAAAAGCAGTTTTGGAACTAGAAGTAAATTCATTAAAACAAAAACTGCATAGTTGGACAAGTTCTTCTCACATTGTCCAACACTTAGTAAGAGAACGCAACAATGGGGAGGGTTTGGGTTATAAAGTGGTTCCACCACCACATTAGACCTTGATGAATGCCAAAACTAAAACAATTAATAATAACCCAATCAAGGATCATATGGTGTCCACTCCTCTTGTAAGTGATCCAGATTCTACATGTAAACCTAATGAATCTGGCACTAAACAAAAGGAGGCTACTTCAAAATCTAAAGGTAAAATGCCTTGTGTTAACCTGGATGAAATTTTTGAAAAGGTTAAGGTAATGTCTGGGTCAACCACGTCTGTTTCTAAACCCAAGAATACCAAACAAATTAACCACACACGTGCTTCATGTCTAAGTCCAGATAAACAAAAGGAATAGATGTTAAAAATATTCAAACAATTAATTTTGTTACACAAGATAAAACATCTAAACAAGAAGTTTCAAAACCCAAACAGAATAAAGTCATACGTGTGTCACACACTTCTCCACAGAAATAGTTAAATCGTTAAGTCGAAAGCAGATCATGCTACAACTGTGGAAAGTATGGCCACATCGCGTCTTACTGTCCTTATTATCAGACACCAAAGAAAAAGGTTGAACTTTATGACACTAAAGAGAGTTCTTCCAAAAGAAGCTCCATGACTCCACCAAAAAGAGTTAGTGAACCTAAAGTTCAACATATCAGCCAGTCGTCTGTTTATCACAAACAGGCCTTACATAAAACTAGTTTATGGAAAGAAAAGTCCATCCTTGTATCTGATAATGAGAACAAGAAGATGAATGATCTTCCCTCACCTTCAAATGGACAATGGGTGGAATTTGTGATGTGTGATGCCTATGGGTCACCCAAGCCAGTTAAGGCTTGGGGTCCCTAACCTCAACTAATGATTTCCATTGAATGTGCAGGATGTTCGCTATAATGCTGATACTAACACTTGGATCATAGATAGCAGAGCATCAAGGCACATGACTGGAAATCGGGCACTCCTATCAAACGTCAAACAAATTAAAGGGGCCATGTTTCTTTTGAGGGAAATAAAGGAGGTTACATCACAGCTCAAGGGGAAGTAGGGAGCAAGAAAGTAAAGTTTGATAAGGTAAACTACGTTCAACAACTTCAAAACAACTTACTTTCTGTATCCCAAATATGTGACAAAGGATTTAAGGTA
>BJCM01265092.1:0-20545 GCA_018326385.1 Flaveria bidentis
ATACCGTATGCGCTGTGTGGATCTTGCTACGCTATTTGGAGCTTTTTACGCTATGAGATGCCTTCCTCGTGGTCATTAGTTCCTGTGTGGGACCGATGGCTAGGGTTGGTCGTAGCTACTTAAAACTTGTAAAACCGCTTACATGATTTTCATAATTGCGGTAACCCTTATAAACTTACATTTTGTATTATTAAACTCATTTACTACTTTAAACCTGCGAAGCTCACCAACAATTTTGTTGACTGTTTTGAGCATGTCTTTGCAGGTAATCATGATAGCTGAAGATCTAGGAGTGCTGCCTTGTAGAGGAGACCCTAGGATGCATTTTGAGACTAAACATTTTCGTACAAACTTATGTTTGTAATTGTTGTTGTAGTCTGAATTTTTACTCTGCATGTTTGACACTTGTTCCCGGGTTGTGGGAAATTAAACAATGTCTTACTACTTGATTATGTGATCATCTTTGTGTTACGCTTATGTCTATGTTGTCGTGAATATTGACTATCGCGACACAAGTCTCCATTTGTGTTTGGGTGATGTCATGACATGCTTGTCATCATACTTATATTGCTTCTCTAACGTATACCATGTGTTATGACGATCCCGTCTCGTTACATTCCCGTGTTTCCGCTTTAGCGGGGGTGTGACACATATGTTCACATGTAGATGTTTTCCTAACGATCAAGTACGCTGGGGACATCAATGCCGGCGTGCTGAACAAGAGCAACATGTGCCCCCAGTTCAAGTATTTGCCACATGTGACCTTCAAGTGCATAGCCTCCAGGCATGGAGGATTTGATAAGGTGTCTGAGCAAATCTAGAATGCATACGTTGCACTAATGTTAACCACCCGTTCAGTTGCTCTCACATGATATTCTCCTACTTGATAGAGAGAAAGAAGATGACGTTTTGGATAGAGATGGGAATAATGCTATGCAAGTCGATGGTGGTATGGATGATGAAGATTCTGAAGAAGCTAACGAGGTTATGTCACTTAATATACAAGATGTTGATGCTTATTGGCTCCAGTGGAAGATCTCTCAGGCTTATGAACAACAGATTGATCCACGGTGATAACCGTGAAGTTGAAACTGAGCTCCTGGTGCATCTGTAGTGTGATAAATTTAGCCTGATCAAGTATCTTTTAAGGAACTGATTGAAGATTGTGTGGTGTACATGTCTGGCAAGAGCTGAAGACCAAGAAAAGAAGATGTCACACCTGAGCACTATCCTGAGTACACTGACCCGGAAGGACATGTTATCCCCAACTTGGGTGAAACGTTTGGCAGTGGTACTTTTGATAAGTTGGATGAAATGGAGAAAGAAAAAGAGAAAGAAGAAAGCACAGCCCAAGCTTCGGATGCTAATGTTGATATCAAGAAAGCTGAATGGGCAGATTGTTTTGCAGAGATGAAAGCCCAACGCGCGCCCCCAAAGCAAAATGCCTACACTAAGCTTTATCGAGTCAAAAGACATCAAAAAGTGTCAGGCAAGATTATAGCATGGGCATATTTTGAAGATTTGGATGTTTATGCTGTGAAAAGGGAAAAGGTGATTGAGTACTTTAAATATCCACATGATCTGAAGACTCTTCCTGGCTTTGAGTTCAACCAACTTGCATGCTTAGATCTGCTGTATGCTAATCCAAGAAAGATGTCAGGTTGGTTTGAGCCTGCATTGAAGAAGGAATACCACATCAGATAGGTAAACTTCAGACCTTAACAACCTAAGAGGTTCATTCATAAGTCTGAAGTTGATCCTATATCTTGAAAGCCTAAAGTAGTGCTGAAGTGGAGTCCTCCGCGCACAATGTCTTAGATTCCCTTATGGGAAATGCCTCAGGACTTCACTTCATACTTCAAATGGTGGTATTATGACCGGAGGACGGGGGAAGCGGTCATAGTTTTGAACGGAGATGGGAAAATAGAGACAATCAGGGTATTTGACCCAATGTGGCTCACTAACTTGTCTGCTGAAGATGTCTATACTTTATACAAGTGGCCATTTTTCTATGACATGCAAGACATTATACAAGCTCTTCAATTTCAACACATTATAAGGCTCTGCTTTGCATTCGAGATACATGCAGGAGTCATAAGAGAAGAGAAGTACAAGAAGTTCCAAGAACATGTGAAGAATGTTAGACGATAGAGTAAACTGGTCCAAGGGGGAGTTTGTAGATACATGTGTACCTAGTTTATGCACTTAAATGTAAAAGTCTTTTATGTCTTACATATGTGTAATTTGACAAAGTAATGAAATATGATATATGACTTGATGTTTATTTATCTTTGATTCATATGTATGACTTCTTATATAGGTTTGAGATTGTTGTACATAATTCTTAGTCAATAATGATTGAGAAATGTGTTCAACCTAGTCGGATGATTATTATGCTAATGGCCCATACTTATGGACCATATGCATGAATATATCATGCTTATGGACCCATCGCACGACTGAACCAGGAGACTGGATTATTCATATGTTTGAGACATAAGATTGACTCAGTCGCACGACTGAACCTTCAGTCGTGCGTATGGATCAATCGCATGATTCATTCGCACGACTGAACCATGCTAATGGTTCAGTCGTACGAATGGAAACCACTAACCTATAAATACCACCTAATTGGTAAGTTTTGAAACTTAATTTAAAGTTTCTTACATAAAATGATAACTCTTTAAACTACAGGGACCAAAAGTGTAAATTTGTTTTAAACCCACCCCCTCCCCCCGTGTCGGCCCTCAAGAATCCAACAAGCCAAAACACCTATTATCGGCCATTTGAATCCAATTAAAGCAATGCAACTCGGTCAGTTAACTGTTTTGAACCTATACCCTATTAATTTGAGGTCAAACAACTTTTTTGTGTAATCATTTGAAACCAAAATTAGCATACGAAATTGAACTGTTTCAACTTTAGACCGATACAATCAAATTCATTGTTTGGAAATGTTCCAGTGATCATTTAAATCATAATGGTCATGCCAATTACATGTATAACCGTAAACCACCTTCAATTCGAATCAAATTCATCAAATCAACATCTTTAACTCGTCAAGATTGTAGTTGTCAAAATTGGTCCTATTTAAAAGAGGGCAATTCATCTAATTAATCCCATTTAACTATCTAAACATCTAATTTTATACGAGTCATACACACATCCAATTCGATCAACATCTCTAACTCGCAAATGCAAGTGGTCAAACAACATATTTGGTTCATTGTAAACATGAATTGATAGAGGGTTATTGCTCTAAACCACTTCCGGAAGCTTCAACCATGATCAATCTGATTATCATTATCATTTGCATCTCAAATTGATTCACTAGCCCAGTCATGATTGCCTTGTTCTTGTTTTCTATCCAAGCTATACCAATTCAGGCTATTAAATACATGATTACACTCGTTTATGAATGGGGATCAAAGCCCCATGGTTACTTTGATTATGATATGGGTTTCTAAACATATTTGGGCTTACAGTCTATCAGTTTAAACCTCATACTCCTTCGCATGGGACCCAGGTTCGACCCCGGGCACCCCTAATCTATATTTTAAAATATTTTTTAAACAGATTAAATTCTAGAAAATTCTTATTATATTATTAAATCAATTTAAAATTGTTTAAATAAAAATCCTATTTAGAAATTCAAAACTAAAACTCTAAAAAGTTTAAGAAATCTAAAATTCACATTTCATTATTTTTTTAAATGTTATTAAATATTATAAAATTAATTCATACGATTTAAATTTTTTTAAAACATCATTTTCAAATAACTTTAAATTTATTTTAAAGTGTTTTTCTAATGTTTTGTAAATCTTTTAAATAAATAATTATAATTAATTATTTGACTAAACAATTAAATAATTATTAAATTAATTTTACCTTTCACACATTAATGTTCATTCACTTTATATTTATTAATTATGCAAATGGTCCTTGTGGTTTAGTGAAAATAAAATGTTTGGGTACTAAGAGTTTTTTTATGATAGGTCGGGGTATTATGTTTATTTGTAACAAGTTAAGGTATTAATACTAACAGATATTAATTTTCTATTAAATCTAAGGGTAATTTTTGTCTTTTTACTTTATAGGGTCTGTTTATGTTATTTAGTACATATAAGGGTCTATTTGTGTAATTATACACACACATATATGTGTGTATATGCATAAACACACACATACTCTTTTATGGTTTTGGAACTAATTTCAATAGTACCACCACTGGCCTCCACCGCTGCTACCACCACCGCTGGCCTCCACCATCCCCACCAGCTCCCATCGCGACCTAACACCCCACCAACTCCTATCGTTGACTCCCACCCCATCACATCGTCCTCACCACCACCATTTTCTTCAAACCTTTAAATGAAACAACAGAACCATAACACTATTATCATCCGACTATCATTACCACCACCATCATCGTATTATCTTAAATCTGACTATCATCACCACCACTACCATCATCGCACACAATTATCACCCTCCGCATTGAACCACTATTGTTGTTGACAAACCCTAAAATCAAGAATCTCTAATTGGGGTATGGGGATCGGCTATTGTGGTGGTGTCGTCAGATTGCTCCCATTTATGATGGTCCTGGTTTTGACCTAGCTACCATGGTGGTGGCAACAACATTAGTCCTCACGAGACTAAAATGGTGGGCGGGGTGGTGGATTTAGTGGTGGTGATGGTCTGAAATGAGAGTGGGAGGGAGACGGCAGTGGGTTGGGGGGTTTTTGTTATGGGTGACGACGACGGGTGAGTGACAGTGGTTGGTGAAGATGTTGTGATGGGGTAGTGACCGACAGTGAGGGCCGCATAGTGGTGGTTGAAAGTGAGGGCCGCGCGGTGGTGGCTGACAGTAGGGGCCGCACGATGGTGGCCTGGGGTAGTGGCCGTCCAATGGTAGCCTGGGTGGTGGGCGCGTAGTGGTGGCTTGGGGTGGTGGGCGTGCGGTGGTGTGCTTGGGTAGTGGGCGCGCAATGGTAGCCTGTGGTGGTGGGCGCACGGTGGTGGCCTGGGGTGGCAGCCGGTGATGGTGACCGGTTGTGGGGTGAAATTATTACCTGTGAAGGAGATAAACATACATGCATTGTGTGTATATATAGTAAATTACATAAACATTACTTTATATGTGTTAAATGACACAAACATTCCCTTAAGTTACATTAGTAGTCCTTGTAAACTGAAAAGACAGAAATGCCCTTAGATTTAACTAAAAAGTTAATGTCTATTATTGTTAATACCTTAACTCGTTACAAATTAAAACACAATACCCATACTTGTTACAAAAAACACTTAGTACCCAAACTTGTTATTTTCAGTAAACCATAGGGACCATTTGCGTAATTAACTCTTAAATGTTTTAACTACATGTAATAATTCTATTATTATTTAATATTATTCTATAAAACAATCACATAATTAATATATTATATTTTATCTAATCAAATTATATAGATTAAATTACACTATTTTATTTAAAACTATTTATCAAACTCGAATTCCAATTAAACCCTAAACCATATTTAGTCTTTAATCAAACTATTATTCTAATTTAGAACACCATTCTTAGGTTAACCATTTGTTTAATCGTGTTATAACTGAAACAAAAATCATTCATTTTGTAAGTCTTCGTCAGCTAACCGAGTCAATTCAGTTATTAGGTTTGATTGTGTTGGTTTGTATTTTATATTACCCTATTACATTTATAATTCGTGATATTGCCATGTGAATTGAATTATTCAATCAATCTACATATCTATTCAAACATGTGTTTACTTACTTGCTAATTCCTTAGCTCACTTGTTAGTTTTTCACATGATTTCATGAATGTTAATTAGTGGATTTTTTCATGTTCATTTAGGACTTGGTCCTAGTTTAATAAATACCTTTTGATATATTTATTTGGATTATTGTTGATCGTAATAGGTTATTTGATTAGTATTATTCAATGAAAGAAATATTTAATATTATTTCAACCTAATTACTACCATGTGCTATAAGTAATCGATTTACATTTGTTCGGCCCGATGATGCTATCATCAATGTGACAACCTTAAAATTTAGGTTAGATAAGTTAATACTTTTAATAAAACCTTTATATATATTACTCTATAATTGACTATTTCTATATGAATTTTACATGTTGACATATATATATGTGTGTTCTACGTATGCATGCTTACATACATGTATGAAATTTACGTATTTGATACCAAACATTACATTATCAAAGTATCTTAACAATATAACACCAAACATACACCAAATGAACCATGATACAACCCAAGCAAACACCACAATACAATACAACATCAAAGAGAATTTGGCATCAAAACAAAACTAAGTAAACCTTAAACTCTTAAACACTAACTAAAGCATCACAACACTCCAAACTTGATTCATTAGAACAATTAAGCAACCCGATTAATAACCTAAACACTACTTAACAATTGCATTAATGAGATGATGACTCACTACTCCCTTTTGGTCGACACCGAGCAACCAAACACCAAGCACCATCTTGAGCATGCCACCTTGCAAACCTACATCTAGACGTAATGATGGGAAGCTTCACTACTTGAAGCTCTCGGCCGAAGATCACCTCCACACTCACCACAACCAAACACAACCATCAGTACTCTCTCGGTCACTACCACTTCATCCGAGTACCATCACCATCTTCACCCTCGGTCACCATAACAAACTGTGTACCACCATCATCTTCACCCACCCTCTCGGTTTTCATATCAACCAACAATATCCAAGCCTCATATAATCACCATTTTCCAAAAATTATGTTGCAAGAAATCAAGAACATCAAACCCAAGCTTAGCAATCGAATTCACCAAGACTTAGAGGCTATTTTCACCTTCTTTTCATCCTCTCCTTCTCAATATCATGGTTTCATTCCCTAAACCATAACTAACTAAGGTTACAAAGATGCATATGTGTTTAAACAACACATATAATCAACCCTTGTGATTAAAACATGAAAAGTTCTTCATTAAACCTTACAAATATTTCATTTTGATAAAAAGCTAGTGGGAAAAGTTTGAGAATCTGAAAAATATGATAAGTTATGAAATCAAACAAAAAGATTATAAATAAAGGGTTGAAAATATGTGGTCTGTTAAAAATCAGTTTATTATTTAAATGACTGAAATTATGGAAACAAACATTGTAAACATGTTTAAAATATTAAAAAACAATATTTTGCAAATTTGATACAATTATTATAGGTAAAATAATTTATATAAATTGTTTGAGTAATTAAAAGAAAATAACCAACTAAAAGAACAGAACCTGGTGAAGGGCTGGAAAAATTATATGATTAATCTTATATTTTATGGGACTTATATATTAATTTTCAGGACCTAATTCGAAGTTGTGCTTAAATTACAAATTTTAAAAGTATCTGTAATTCAAAACTCCAGAAAAGTCCATGAACTGTGCAATAAATCATGAAAAATTTATGCAAAGTACATTATTTATTTGGAACTGTTTGTAAGAAGTTTTGAATTTTTGGATATGTTTTGCTATTTTTACCCAATATTATCAGAATGCTAAAATTTACTAAAAATAACTTTGTGATGAATTAGCACCACAAGAAATTATGAGATAGTATATATATTGGTACATAAATTCTGATAAATTTTGGTAAATTTTAGAGACCCGTAAATATTTTTTTCTAAATTATTCGAATATCATAATATTTCCAGAAAATAATCTGTAAATAATTAACTTATGAAATTTTGACATAATTCATTTGACTTCTGTATATACCTACTATAAAAATTTCGTGACATACAAATGTGTATAGAAATATTAATTGTTTATAAATATTTTTATAGAAAAATCTACCGGAGTAAAAGGTGAGACTCATAGCCCCATTTTATATTTATAAAGTTTTTGGGGGAAAAAGCATACTGTTTTAAGATTAATGCATATGTATAAGGTTTTTGTATTTTACTGTCATTATGATACAACCATTAATTCGGATGTAGAACCATCTGATAATATAGGTATCGCTACTTAGAAAATTATTTCCTGTACCAACAGAATGAGTGTTGCGATACTATATTATATGATTTGTAATTTATGTTATGAAAATTATAAATCATCTGTTTATAAGCAGGTTTGATTGTAATTATGTTGCATCAATATATGTGTTTTGTTATGATATCAAACCTATAAACTCACCAACTCTTTGTTGATTATCTTGAGTATGCTTTTTCAGGAAATCATCATGTCTAACAATATAATATTCTCTTTTGATGTATATAACGGTTGGGGAGAAGTCACGGGAAAAGTTTGTGTGAATCTAACTGTTAATTTGTATGATCTCAGCCTGGCGATGGATGCTCACTTCCATCGTTACTGAAGATGAAGCAGTTAGATAATATGTTTTGTAGTAGGATTATAGTATGTCAAATTTGGACTACTTATGATATGATGTAATCTTAACTTTAAATTATCTATGATTATGTGATATATTATGTTATGACATGTTCTAATATGTTAAATTGTTTATTCTTTTTGATTAATATGTTCTGAACAAGCGAGTCACATCCAGAGCATTTCACGCTTCCTCCGGGATGTGACAGGTTGGTATCGAAGCCATTGGTTATAGAGAATTAGGTACTATAAGATACCTATACTATAACCATAAGCTCAAAATATGATAAACAAAATGTCTGAAAAATACATATATACATGGTATGAATATATGTGAATTTGTAGGACCGGTGAAGGGTATGCACTTACAACACAACAACAGAATGAGGAGAGTTGCAAAGAATACTTAATACATCAAATAGTGAAACTGGATAACCTTTTGTAAATGACACTAAGAACATAAGTAAATATGAGACAGAAACAAGATAGCAAGATACACAAGGAGATGGTTTCAAGATTGCAGTATATTTCCTTCTCAAGTTATATTACAAGTGTTACAAAGCATAAAAGAAATTTACAAGTACTTGAGATACATATACCACATCCTACAGCATGCCAACTATGAAAGCCAGCTAGATACAATTGACTAGACACCAAAAAAATCAATTGTAGAGTCAAAAGGAATATTTCCTTTTGACTTGTGACTATGACATGCCATAGCTCACATCCTAATATATAACAAAAAGGATAAAGTACATAAAGTAGAAAGTTACACACTAAAGACCTCAATGTACAGTTACTAAAAGCATGGACCTTTTCACCAACTCATGTAAGTTGGTGACTTTACAGAGTTGCAACAGAAAGGGGTCCAGCTTTATGTAAAGTACATCAGATAAAGCATGTATACTAAAAGTCTTCGGAAAAAATCTATCTTCAAGTGTTGGCTTCGGAAGACTTTGTCTCTGAAGCTTCGGAAGACTTCATCTTTGGCTTCAGAAGATATTGGTCTTAGCTTCGGAAGATTTCACACTTAGAATATTTCTGTTGCTTATGTGAAACTTCTAAAGCATTCTTCTTCAATGTACTTATGCATGCATGTAGGAGACTTTGAGTGTTTGAGTTGCATCAGCCTTAACATGTAATCCTTACAAACTCCCCCTAGGCTGATGCTACCAAAACACTTTGAAGACTTCAGAAATCAACAGTCCTCATTATAATCATAACCATCCCTTTCTTCATGAGATGATCAGGATCACTCAGACTCTCAAAGTGTCTTCTCATGTCAAATAGATCATGCAGAGGCAGATTGAACATGTCCTTCCATGTTTAGACATCCTCAATGCCTTGATCTCTAATGACATGCCATATTTCCGGATTTATGGTGTATGCCCAGGACAAGATGGGTCTTCCTGATGCTAGAGGAGCTGTTCGAGTGGGAGATGATGGAGCATCCTCTGGCTGCACATCCTCAGGATGTTCTAACTCATCCTAAGGTTCTAAAAAGGATGTGTCTTTCTTCTTCTTTGGCTTTGGCTTTGAAGCCATCCTTTTCTTTCTTTTTGTTCCTTTTAACTGAGAAGACTGGCCTGCAGCACCAGATTTTTCTTCTTTGTCTTTCTCAGTTGGGTCTTCCTCTCTCACAGGTTCAGAAGGAGAGGGAGTCTAACCTTACTGTGGATCAGAAGATGAAGCTTGCTGAGTCTCAGCATGAGGTTCAAGTTGTGTTGTCTCAGGTTGTTCAACCTTAACCTCCACTTCAGGTGGAGCTTGACTTGGAGGGGAGTGTAAGTCCATTAGCTCTCCACTCTTGATCTTCTGCTTGATTACCATGATATGCTCATCCAAAGTGGACAGAGACATAGGGCCAAGTCTCCTTCTGGAGAATCCATACATCTTCAAGAAGCTCATCATCTCCTGCCTGTATGCAGACTTCTTCATACTCTTCTGAATGATGGCTCTTGACTTTACAGCTTCTTCCCTTAGCTTCCTTTTGGTGATCTTTCTTTCCTTGACTATCTCAAGTTCAAGTTGTTTGAGATACTCAAACTCAATATAGTCATAGGATAAGGGAAGAAGTGCATCTGCCTGATAAAGGCCTATGGCACTCAGGTAGTTGATCATTTTGATCTTGTCTTCTTCTTTGTCTACATGAGGTTCTTGTTGAACCACATCCTCATGTGCATGACTTTCTTGAACTGTGGAGAGAGTAGGCACATGCTTGTATAATCTTTTCTTTCTTCTTTGATTTGAATCAGTAGCTCAGCTTCTTCTGCCTCCTTTCTCTCTTTTGACATTTCCATGTCAACCAGTTCATTCAATTCCTCTAAGGGGAGAGAAATGACATTATCTATATCATAGTTCCTGGTCTGCAAGTAGTTTATCCTGACTGCCCTCAACTCATCATCCTGAGTGTTTGGTCTGGGGGCAACCCTGATAGCAGTTTCCATGAGTCTTGCAGACCCAGTAGAGGAACTTTCTCCCCCCAACTTTCTTTTCCTCTCTCTCTCCTCCTCCTTAATCTCCTCAGAAGTCATCTTTCTTTTCCCTTTGTCACTCATAGACCTTTGTGACTTAGGGTGGAGAGAGCTTTGGCCTTCATTGCTTGGTTTAGCTTCCATGCTCTTGGCAGAGAAAGGTTAAGATGCACCTTCACCAGCAGGTGTCTCCAAAAGGGTATGAATCTCTGCAGCAGTTGAAGATGATGAGACAGGGCTCTTAGGTTCTACCATTAGGCCTTCAATGAAGGTTTCCCCTATGAAACTAATCTTAGGGTCTGCCTCAACATCCAGTTAACCGATGGCATTGCCTGATTGCCTTAGTCTCCTTCTAAAGCTGAACTCTGCAATGATCATGTCTTGGATTCTTTGAGCCAGCTTGTCACCTTGTCTTGCTTGGCTTTGGTTGACAAGCGGCATGTTGACTAAATATAGACTTTTATAGAAGTTCAAGGTCTGAAAACTAAAGACTTCTTGCTATCCTTGAACAATAAGAATGATAAGGGCTCTTCTATTGTTGTCATACCTACACCTAATGATGTGATTTGAAGTTGGTGGATATGACATTACCCTTGGTATTCCTTCCTCAAATAGACTCTAAATGTAGGAGTCTATGGTATCCACATCAATGTCAACTTGAGGAAGTTGTTGAGTATGCACAATTGCAAGTGAGGATGGTGAGTCCTAAATGTCCATACTCCCTGAAGAGCTCCTAGGTTCTGTGACTGTAATGACTTTCTCCCCCTTTTTGGTAGCATCACCCTCTTGCATAGGTGAGCTATGAGTTAGGTCAATCACACTCATAGGTTCTTGTGTTCCTGGTTGAGCTCCTCTCAAAGGTCTCCTAGCTAGTTGTTCCAAGATAACTAACCTTGGAGACTAAATAGGTGCATGTTTATGATAGTTTTTGCACCTTTAGTCTCAAATTCCCCTCATCTTCATCAGAAGAATCATTGGGGGATGAGATGATTGGACAAGAGTCCTCTCTTTCATCACCAGCTTCAGGTTCTTGGCTGCTGGATTTCCTCTGCAGACTAGCAGCCTCAGTGGAGGTGTTAATGGGCTGAGTTGCCATGGTTAAGGTCTTAATGATGGAATCACTTGCAAAAGTGAGAGCCTCTTCCATATGGACATCCTGAATAGGTTCAGAAGTGTCCACCTCAGTAATGGATGACTGATGTGAGCTAGATACAGGAGACTCAGGAGGACTCATCTCTATTTGAGGAGTGGAAAAAAAGAGAGAATCATGGTACTCACTCAAACCAAAATCTTCATTAGTATAGAAGTTAAGGTTGGGAATTGGTTGGTTTAAGTCCAAAGGCTGGGGATAGTAGCTGTCCCGTGAAGGTTGATCACTTGAGTGTTAAGACTTAGAGTGACGACTTAAGACATTTGGGTTTGTGAGCTTATCAGACTGAGCGTGAATAACCTCAACACTGATTCTTGAAGTAATGGGAGTGGTCTGCTCTTTAGGAGAAGTGGGAGTTCCAGTGTCCACTTCTTCCTGTGTGGGTGAGTATATAGGGGCCTTCACAGACTGAATAGTCGTTTGTGTTTTCTTTGGTAGGTGAGGGTGATTTGTGGCTAATGAGGTGGTTCGGAGGTAGAAAGTGTGGGTTCAACACTAGCTGGTGCTGCTAGGTTGTCACCTTAAGCAATAAGCTCTAACCTTGAGAGAGCTTAAGGATGAAGAAAGATGAACAAAAGTAATTTCAGAGGGAAATTTGGGGTTTAGGTTAGGAGGAAAGAGGAAGATGATATAAAGTGGGGGAAACCTTTGGGTTTATAAGACAAAGTTAATGAAAGAGGATAAACTTTGAAATCCATATGTCGGTCCCACCTCTAAAAAAGTAGTTTGCTTTTGCTCAAAAAGTAGTTTTCTTGGAAGTCTAAAAGCTTCCGAAGGTATATTATCTTCGAATTTTTAATGAAAAAGCTTCCGAAGCTAAAATGACTTCGGAAGAATTTCCTATGAATTTTGAGAATTTTAGCTTCGGAAGAAAATCAAGACTTGAAAGTTTTGTTCAAAAGAACAAAGCTTTCAAGAATTGATTTACTTCGGAAGAAAGTTGTCCTTTGAAATCATATAAGTGCCTAAGAAGAGTTTTAAGCTTCGGAAGATATTGCAGAAATTTCTTCCAAAGATAAAATATTTAGGCAGTTATTTGTTTTAAAGGCATGAGTTTCTTTCAAAGATAAAAGCATATCTTCCGAAGGATCACAGATTTTCAAGATTCTAAGGAAAGTCTTCCAAAATTTTCACCAAAGAAAACAAGAGCATTTGAAAGTGATAAGCTAGATAACTCAGCACACGTAGATTTTATAAAATAAAAAGAAATAGTTTTAAGAAAAACCTACTCAAAGTTTATCATCCCAATAGCTAATATAAGATATTTAAATCTTTGTTCATGAAAAGCCTTTGTAAACAGATCAACATATTGTTCATTTGTGTGAACTTTGACTAGTTTAATTAATCCTTTTTCAAATTATCTCTAATTAGATGATACCTGATGTAGATGTGTTTTGTCCTTAAGTGATGCACATGATTCTATGTGATAAAGATAGCACTTTGTTGTCTATATGAATGGGAGTCGCCTTGAAGTTTAATCCATAGTCAAGCATATGATTTTGAATCCATAGCACTTGAGCACAGTAGCTTGCAGCAGCAATGTATTCAGCTTCAGCAGTTAATGCAGAGACACAAAATTTTTCTTGCATTACCACGAGACAACCCTTCCACCAAGAAACTGACATCCCCCAGATGTGGACTTTGTAGTCATGTTGCAACCACCATAATCACTATCTGTATAATCATACAGATGGAAGTCAAAATTCTTAGGATACCAGAGACCAAGTGTTGAAGCAACTTTAAGGTATCTTAGAATTCTTTTGATAGTGATAAGGTTAGACATCTTAGGGTTAGCTTGATATCTTACACAAATACATGTAGCAAACATGATATCAAGCCTACTAGTTGTAAGATACATAAGAGACCCAATCATAGCCCTGTAAAGGTGTTCATCCACACACTCCCCCTCAAGATCTGGTCCAATGAAGTGGTTTCTTGCTATGGGTGTCTTAGCAATCTTACAATTAGTCATGTTGAATCTCTAAAGTATGTCTTGAACATACTTTGACTGACTAATGATGATGCCATCTTCAACTTGCTTCACTTGAATTCCTAGAAAGAAATTGAGTTCTCCCAAGGCACTTATTTTAAATCTATCCTTCATCAGCTTCTCAAAGTCTTTGCAGAGATTTGGATTAGTTATACCAAAGATGATGTCTTCTACATATACTTAAACTAGCATTAGGTCATTTACCTGTTCTTTGATGAAGAGAGTTCCATATATAGTACCCCTTCTGTATCCATGTTTGCAGAGATACTGAGATAGAGTCTCATACAACTTCCTTGGTGCCTGATGCAGCCCATAAAGAGATTTATCAAGCTTGTAGACATAATTAGGATGATCAGGGTCTTCAAAACCAGGAGGTTGTTTGACATACACCTCTTCATCAATCACTCCATATAGAAAAGCACACTTGACATCAAGTTGATAGACCATGAAGTTCTTGGATGCAGCAAATGCCAATAATATTCTAACAACTTCCAGTCTTGCTACAGGAGCAAAGACATCTGTGTAGTAAATTCCTTCTTCTTGTGTGTATCCTTGAATAACTAGTCTAGCTTTTTTTTGATGACAATGCCTCTATCATCCTTCTTGTTCCTAAACACCCATTTGGTTCCAATAGTAGTCTTCCCATGAGGAAGAGGACAAAGGTTCCAAACTTTCTATCTTTTGAATTGAAGTAGCTCCTCTTGCATAGCTTCAACCCAACTTCCATCCTTCAAAGATTCATCAATTTTCCTTGGCTCTATCTAGGATAAGAAACAAGAGTGAAGACAAATATTTTCTTCATGGGTTTGTCCTCTTGTTCTTACCCCTATCTCAACTTCTCCAATGATGTTTGTAGTGGGATGAGACTTGTAGATCCTTAGTTGAGGGATTACAACAAGTTGCTGAGAGAGATCTAAATTAGAGAAATTTAAATATGGCATTGATGTTTCTCCCACCACATCAACACATTTATCAAGTGACATTTGATCCAATGAGTGTGTCATATCATTGATGTTGTCATCTATGGAGTGGTTGTCAGCATCAAGAAATTCTTGATCACTATTACCACCTTCATCATTTTCTTCTACGTTTGGAGTATCCTTATCTGGTTGTGGAGCCTCTAAGCTGGAATTTTCAGGCTTACCAGATGTATTAGCTGAATTTGTTATTGTGGTACTGATAGAAACCGCATTTGCAGAAGTAGTTACAACTAGAGCTGAAGTGTGTTAGTTGAAGTTCTTCTTAGCTCAAATATTGGGTCAGGATCACCTGCAGTAAATATTTTGCAAATCCTGAAATAGTCTCACAAGATTTGTAAAAACAGTTGGTAACTAAATCAAGATCAAACAACCAATTAGGACCAGAACCAACCACACAGGGTGTGTGTTCATTAAAAGTCACATTGGTTGACTCTTCAACAATTCTAGTTCTGAGATTGTATACTCTATAAACCAAAGCTTGTGAAGAGTATCCAATAAAGTGTCCATCATCTGATTTCTCAGCAAATTTGGCAATTTGATCTTTGGTATTCAAGATGGGTAGGCCGTGTTGACTGCCTCTAGCAGTCACTGTTGACTCTATAAGCCTAAGACTTTGTTAGCACATAGCAGGCAGTGTTGACTACCTCTACCCAAAATGTGTTGGGAAACTTAGAGTCAGGCAACATGGTTCTTGCAACTTCAATTAGTGTTTTGTTTCTCCTCTCAGCAACACCATTTTGCTGAGGAGTCCTGCGAGCACTATATTGTCTTGTAATACCCTTTTTATCACAAAATGTATCAAGAATTTGGTTTTTGAATCCAGATCCTTGATCACATCTTATGGTTTTGACCTTGTGACCAAATTGATTCTTAATCTTTAGGATGAAATTTTTTAGAATCTCAGGGGCCTCATCCTTAGTTCTAAGGAAGAAAAACAAAGTGAATCTTGTAAAGTCATCTGTGATCACCAAACAATAAGAGGTCCTTCCTAGACTCATTACACTGGTGGGGCAAAAGAGATCCATATGTAACAAGTCTAGGGGTGTAGTGATGGAGTTTCTTTCCTTTGGCTTATGA
Source organism: Flaveria bidentis (assembly GCA_018326385.1). NCBI lineage: Eukaryota > Viridiplantae > Streptophyta > Magnoliopsida > Asterales > Asteraceae > Flaveria > Flaveria bidentis. Next base: position 16,081 of record BJCM01265092.1, read on the forward strand.
GATAACTTATGTTGCTTTCTTTTTAGGCATGCAACACAATGATCATCATTTGTAAACTCCTTTTTTGGCATTCCAGTTACCAAATAATTCTTAATAAGCTTATTCATGTTCTTAAAGTTTACATGGCACATTCTTTTATGCCATAGAAAAGACTCATCATTATTGGCTTTAGACAGAAAGCATGAAACTTCTCAAGAGGGAGATGTTTCTTGAAAGTTCATCTTGTACATGTTCCCTTTCTTCGGGGCTCTAAGAAGGATATGCTCATGAGGAATGACCACCCCAGGCTTGAGAACAATGCACGCATGCTCAGTAAAGAGCATGTTATGACTCTGATCACAAAATTAAAAAACACTCAGAAGATTGTACCCAAGCTCCTTGACAAAGTTTACATTTTCAATGCTAAGCTTACCATTTTTGACCTTGCCCATTCTAGAAATGTAACTACCTTAATCTCCTTCAAAAGCAACTGGCCCTCCATCAATCCTTTCAATGTTCTCGAGTAGTGACCTATTGCTTGTCAGGTGCCTGGAACAACCACTGTCAATGATCCAGACATTTTTGTTTGTCTTGAGCTATTCCTTCACAAAGAAATTGATTAGTTACATTTGGAAACCCAAGCCTTACTTGTCTTAGGCTCAATAAAAGAAGTAGAAGATAATGAAATAGTAATAGATCCTATAGTTGTGCTTTGAGGATCTTGAGTTGTTGTTAATGGATAAATTTCAGTTACTTGGTCTTTCTTAGACTTCCACACCACCTTTGGAAGTTTGGACTTGACCTTCAACACTTCGGAAGCTTTTGAGACATCGAAAGTTTTGATGACTGGACCTTTGGAAGATTCTACAGACACTGCAGCAGACTTCAGTGCTTCGGAAGTATTCCTTTCTTCCGAGACCAAATTTTCATCCAAAGGCAATTTTCCATTTTCCTTCTTCATTTTGAAGCTTCCGAAGGAAACAAATTTTCCTTCTGAAGCTGGAAACTTTTTGGAACTCTTGGAAGTCTTTTTCCTGTTCATATGAAGAGTACATCTTGGATTGTATGGAAAATCATTAGCAAGATGAGAAGTACTTTCACACATGACACATTCCATTTTCTTCTTCCCAAGATCCCTTTTTTCTAAGAACAAGGCTGATCTTGATCACATCCCTTCTACACCTTCATCTTTGCAGATGCTGCGATAGTTCTTTTGGGTGGAGAGCTGTTCTTAGAGTTGGATGGTCCAGGTTGTGTAGCAGTGGTACACAACAAATCAGCCCTCTCCTTGGTGCTGAAATGATGTGAACATGAACCAGAACTATTAGCAGAAGAGTTTAGGTTGATGTCTTCAGTTTTCACCACTTCAAATCCTGCAGAGATAAACACTTGTTTCTGCTTAGAATCAAAAGTGGCCTTGATCTCTTGAGCCTTCCTAGCTTTTCTTTTGCTCTTTCTAATCAAGTTTTTCTTCTTAGACTTGGTCATCACAGTCTTCTTCTTCTCCTTACAAGGATAGTGACCCTTCTTAGAATCCTCTTCTTCACTCTTCTCAGAGACATTCTTCACTATCACTTCTTCATCCTCTTCACTCAATGGGTCTATGAGAGGAAGCACATATTCACTAATTCCATACCTGGGTGATCTTACAGACAAGATTGTGTGTGGAAAAGCTATCTCATTAGATCCCAGTCTCTGCTTGTTTTGATAACATATCTTGTTGTGCATGGATGAGGATATCATATTCTTGAAGGTCTCTTCTTCAAGAACACACTTTTCTGCCCTTGCTTTGCCCATCACAAGCTCAACTTGGCACTCAGTCAGCTTAGTTATAAGATCCTTGATCTGAGTCCTATAATTTGTATGCTCATGTTTTAGAACTAAAATGGTTTTCATTAAGTCCTCTTTCTTTAGTTTATAATCACTTTCAAACTTTCTAAAATCATCTTTTAAGATGTTTAAGGACTCAAGATCAAATCTTATTTCTGAATTGTAGGACCTGTATCTGTTAACATTAACAATGCATTTACGGGTACAAAGATGTTCCAATACCTTGGCTTCATCATGATCTGTCATGGGTGCTTGGTTTGGAGAAGCATCTTCCACTTGAGAGCTCCAGTCAAAGCATCCTTCTTCAACAACACCTGCAGCTTGCTGCTTTGGCTTGTCATTCTGGGTAGCTTTATTATTGTAGTTTGGTCTTGACTATGCTTGGCCACCATTTATTCTTGGTGCCTTACACTCACTGGAAAAGTGGCCCATCAGGTTACAGTTGTAGATCCATATGTACCTAGTTTACGATCTTAATATAATATGTTTGTCATGTCCGTCATGTAAATGAAATATATGAGTTGAATGAAACAGATTATGTGATGAATGATCTTAATGTTGAATGTTTTAGTGTATGAATGTTTATTGTTTATTAACGCATATTGAACTAATTATATAGGTTTGTGGTTGTTTCAATAAATCTTAGTAATGTAATGATTGAGAAATATATTCAAACTTAGTCATATAAAGTTCTCATGCGAATGGCCCATGCTAATGGACCATACGCATGAACAACTTCATGCTAATGAACCAGTCGCACGACTGAACCAGGAGACCGGATCAGTCGTAAGATTGTAACATGAGATTGACTTAGTCGCACGACTGAACACTCAGTCATGCGAATGGATCAACCGCATGACTCAATCGCACGACTGAACCATGCTAATGGTTTAGTCGCACGAATGAGAAACCTTAACCAATAAATACCACTTAAATCGTGGAAAAACAAAAACACTTCAAATACTTACGTACTAATTCATACCCTAACCATCCAGAGACTTCTAAGAACCTGTTCCTATTAGATTTTATGCCCAAGACACATAAAACATTGATGTGGTTAGTATGTTTTGATCCAAGTCGGGTAATACCCAATAGCAAGTTTGGCAAACACCAATATATATTTAATTTATGATATGATCATTCAATTAAATAATTACACCAATTTAGAAAATGGGTTTTCTAAATAAATTGCATTTGAGATGAAACAACTTATAAGGATATTTTGTTCATGGACATTATTTGTAATGTTATTTAAGTTGGTTAAATAACATCAAATAATAAAAATAGTGTCTGTATAAGTTATATAATTAAAAGGTTAATTAGATAACTTATAATTGTAATTAGTAAAACAAAATTAAAAGAGTTTTTGGGGGGAAAACCCCAAAGATTTTTGAGTTTCGGCCGCCCCCTTTAAGGGGGTCTTTGGCCTTTTGTTTATTCTTCTTGACTTCTTGAAAACACATACACATCCTCTCTTCTCTCTCTCACATGCAAAGGACCAAGAACCAACTTTTCTCTCTAGTTTTCTTGAAGAGTTCTTAGCTGAAAATTGGATTTTCAGCCCTCCTTGGTTCGTTTATGGTGGAGAAATTCTAGCAACAAGGTGTTTGCTTGAGGCTTGTGGGTATACAAGCTTGAGGACACCTCTCTTTGGTGTTTTGGCCACTCAAGAACCTCATCTTCTGCATCCAAATCTCGTTTTTCAGCAGGTTTACAAAGGTGGTTTGTTTATCTTGTTTTGGTTGATATTTTCTCTTGATAGCTAGTTCATACACATATATATGATCCTATGTTCTTGGGTTTGTTGATGTTATGTTATTAACCTTAATTTTCAGCTTATAAATCATAAGATTAAGGTTTTATTCCGCTGCGTTTTCATGTTTAAATGGTTAAACAACTTAGATAATGATCCAACAAACCCAACATTGGCATCTAGAGCCGGATATGTGGATGACTAGCTTCATTATTCTTGTAAAATTTGTTTTATGGGGTTTTAACAACCTAATAGGGGCTGTTTTGTGATGTTATGATGAATCCCCAACCTTTCATGGTTATATCTTATATGCTTATCATTAAACCGTGAAAGAAAACATATCAAAATGGTTGATTGTGTTTTGTTTGGACAAAACACCCTAAATTCTTGGTTTATGTTGGCTGAAAATTTGGGGTCAAATAGGGATTTATTTTGGTTCTTGGATGTTGTTTCATATTGTTGCATAACCTAGCCTTGACCTTGTGTTGGTTTGGTTTTGGATGAATGATTTGTTTTGGTTGTTTTCATTCTTTATGGGTTGTAATATTTATTCCTTTGTGCTTGTATTTGGATGTAATTTATTTGTTGATTCAATGGTGATGTAATAGATAGATTAAGTGTGTTTTCTTTTATTAGAAAATTTGTATTAGGATATAAATTTTTTAAAAGAAGATGCACAAGATGGAAGTACAAAAGGAAGACACAAAGAGAAGGACTTGAAGCATTTGGATGCAACTTCAAGTGGGGGTCTTTGGAGACCTCATATTTTGTGTTATGTTCAACCCTTAGGAAAGACCTAATGACAACACTTGTGATGGCAAACAAGTGTTGTCAACATAGTGGCTATGGTTATGCACATGTGGTTGTTTCTTGTATGCTTGTTTGATTATTCATTTTATGTTG
>BJCM01265095.1:0-10669 GCA_018326385.1 Flaveria bidentis
CAAACAATTGTAATCAAATCAAGCAATATCAACAAAATTCACAGTTCATTGATATAGCAAAGACAATTACAAGAGTAAGAAAGCAGTTAACAACCAAAACTCACACACTACTCTCTCTACTCTTCTAAGCTATTTATACTAGAAACTAAGGAACTAACAATTTACAAAACTAGTCCCTATACTAGTACAAAATATAAAATAGACAATAAAAGACTAAATGTTAATCTTCCAAGGGTTCTAACACAAAAGTCTTCGAAAGAAATCTGTCTTCATGAGTTGAAGCTTCGGAAGACTTTGTCTCTGAGGCTTCGGAAGACTTCATATTTGGCTTCGGAAGATATTGGTCTTGGTTTCGGAATATTTCACACTTAGAATATTTCTGTTGCATGTGTGAAACTTCCTAAGCATTCTTCTTCATAGTACTTGTGCAGCACGTAGGAGAGACTTTGGATGTTTATGTTGCATCAGCCTCTTCATTAATCTCTACATTATGTATGAAATAAATGATAATGACGTACAATGAATGAACGAAAGTTAACGAACGAATGATGAAGATAATAATGATATTATCTATGTGTATGTATGATGTGTGTTCACATGTTGAAGTAAAGAACGGTTTAATGAATGTAAAGTATGTTTTTATGTTAAACTAGAACTCACTCAGCAAAACTGACTTTTTATGCATTTTCCAGTTGGCAGGTGAGCATTGTTGAGGATGGTGCGGGGCAGCTACTTGGCATTTGGATGACATTCTTTTGTTAATGTTTTTGCATTGTAATGCAAACAAATGAAATTGTGTAACGAATGTTGTATTATTTTGCAAAAGCATTTATAATGAAAAAGTTATTCTATTGTTCTGCTGCGTTGTTTTATGAAAGTTAAATGGAATTATATGTATTACGAGTGATGATTGGCCAGTTGTAAGCGTTCTGGGAATGGGGCCTTACAAGTTGGTATCAGAGACAAAGTTTAAGTGAAACGGGTAAATTTTCATAATAAACCTAAACTTAAACTGAGAATGGTTTGGAAAGGGAAAGGATGTCAGTCCGAGTAGCTGCGTGCCATCAGGTATTTTCATAATGTTAACCGGTATTACATGCGCATGTTTTGTGGTTTATGTGTTGGTTGTAGGTTTGTATACTAATGTAGTCAGGATAGGTAATACTTGGGGTATGAAGAGTAAAGTAAGTGGCTAATCACAACTGGCCACTGTAATTAGGGACTTACTATACTTGACATGAACTGAGTTGTTCCCTTGAATGACTGTGTTGGTGTTTAAATCTCTTGGTGTGAGTTTGAGGATGGCCGGTGGTAGATCATCAAAAGCTTCGCGAGATGGTGGTGGACGTGGTGCTGAACCACGGGTCACAAGAGGAAGGCCGAGAGCCGAAAAGATGGTTCATGAAGAACCCGAGAGCCCTCATCCAGAGGGTGGATATGAGAGTGATAATATGAGAGCCTCAGTGAAGGAGGCGGTCGTGGAGGAAGTGCACCAAGTCATGCAGACGATCCTACCATCTGTAGTGACCGAAGTGATAAAGGCTGTTAGAGATGGGGATGGAAGGGAAAGGAGTAGACCTATGGGCGAAAGAAGGCAGCCCGAGACTAAGACAGTTATGTCTGATAACGAAGAAGAAGAGGAAGAAGAAGAGCCTACGCCGGAGGCCGTACGAGGCTGTAACTACGGGGCATTTCAACGGTGCAAGCCCCCTACTTTTGATGGTAATGGCACTGTTGCTGCTGCTCACCGATGGGTGAAAGAAATGGAAGTTGTTCTGAATATCAGCGAGTGCCAAGAGGACCAGAAGGTGAAGTTTGTTGCCCACTCATTTGTGGACTCAGCTCTGTGTTGGTGAGACAATATAGTCCAATCCGAGGGTAGTCGGGCAATTAGAAGAATGAGGTGATATGAGTTGAAGAAATTGGTAATTGAGGTGTTCTGTCCTCACCGGGAAATGGATAAGGTGGAAAGGGATTTCCTGCAGTTGGAAACGGGAACCATGACACATCAACAATACACCACCAAATTCAATGAAATGGCACGGCTAGTGCTGGATCAGGTGATGCCTTTTTCGTGAAAGATTAAGAGGTACATTCAAGGCTTGCTGGCGGATATCCGTAGGCACATAATCGCCGCCTGGCCGAGCACGTTTAGGTTGGCGCTTGATTTGCCAGGGAGGTTGTATGACGAGAGATCGGTGGTGGTGGCTGATGGAAGTAAGAAAGGTGGTGGTGACCGGAATTGGAATGGAAAAGGTTTGGTCGGGGTGGCGCCCCGAAGGATAACAAGAAGGCACGGGTAGATGACCGTCGTGTGGTCACATCCGGTGTCGGAGTAAAGAAATGCAGCAAATGTGGGAAGGAGCACAGTGGCGAGTGTAGGTGGGGGTTGAACGTGTGCTTTAAATGTGGGAAGTCGGGTCATATGGCAAGGGAATGCAAAGCAGGGAAATGTTTCAAGTGTGGCGCGGAGGGTCACATGAGCAGAGACTGTAAGAAGCCGAGAGCTGAGGGTTCTGGGGGGAAGAAGACTGGAGGTGAAGGACCGAGGGCGAGCGCCAGAGCGTTCACGATTATGTAGGAGGAGGCTAGGACGGACCCTGATGTTGTGTCAGTACGTTTCTAGTAAACCAAACTTTAGCCTTTATATTCTTCGATTCTGGTGCTAGTAAAAGTTTCATTTCTACTGCTTTCTATGCTAAATTTCCTGTTAGTAGTAAGAATATAGATGTGCCCTTTGATGTAGAAACTGCCATAGGTAAGTCTACCAGAATTTTCGAGGTGATAAAAGAATGTGATGTGGAATTAGACGGTCATAAATTTCCGGTTATACCATTCGTGATGACCTTAGGTGGGTTCGATGTGGTTCTTGGGATGGATTGTCTAGCGGACTACGAGGCGAACATTGTGTGTCGCAAGAAGATGAGTCATTTGACAGTGCCTGACAAGAGTTTGGTGATGGTTTATGGGGACTGGGTCACAACAATCCCGAAAGTAATCTCAATGGCGGTGGCGGGAAAGTGTATGAGGCGTGGATGTAGCGCCTACTTGGCTTTTGTGCAGGATGTGAAAACGCCAACACCACAACTATCTGATGTCCCGGTTATGTGTGACTTTCCAGATGTATTTCACGAACATTTGATACCAGGTGCCCAACCTGTTGCCAAGGCACCGTACCGATTGGCTCCGACTGAGATGAAAGAGTTGATGGAGAAATTGCAAGAGATGCTTGATAAGGGGTTCATTAGACCAAGTATCTCTCCTTGGGGTGCTCAGGTCCTATTCGTGAAAAAGAAAGACGGTAGTATGAGGATGTTTATAGACTACCGTGAGTTGAACAAATTGACGATAAAGAACCGATACCCCTTACCGTGGATTGATGATTTGTTTGATCAGCTTCAAGGTGCCAGTTGGTTCTCAAGAATAGATCTTCGATCGGGCTACCATTAGCTGAATGTGAAAGAGCAGGATGTTCCTAAAACAACTTTTCGCACGCGTTATGGTCACTACGAGTTCCTTGTTACGTCATTTGGTTTGACCAATGCGCCAACTGCTTTCATGGATTTGATGAACCGTGTGTGTCGGCCAATGTTGGACAAATCAGTGATTGTGTTTATTGATGATATTCTGATTTATTCGAAGAGCGAGATTGAGCATGTTGGTCATATTTGGGAGGTTTTGGAGACATTGAGAAGGGAAAAGTTGTATGCTAAATTCTCCAAGTGCGCGTTCTGGTTGCGCAAGGTACAATTCTTGGGTAATGTGGTGAATCCTGACGGGATCATGGTGGATCCGGCGAAAGTGGAGGTGATGATGCAATGGAAGTCTCCAAAGACGCCATCCGAGATTTGTAGCCTCTTGGGTTTGGCGGGCTACAACAGAAGATTTATCCAGGACATCTCTAAGATCGTTTCTCCACTAACTAAGTTGACCTGGAAAGATGTGAAGTTTGTATGGGGACAAGCTCAAGAGAAGGCATTCGAGGAATTAAAGGCAAGGTTGACTCAAGTTCCTGTTATTTCATTACCCGATGGGAGTGAAGATCGGGTGGTTTATTCTGATGCTTCCTACTCGGGGTTGGGGTGTGTGTAAATGCAGAGGGGAAAAGTTATAGCCTATGCATCCCGATAGTTGAAGGTTCATGAGGTTAACTACCCTACTCATGACTTGGAGCTAGCAGTCGTGGTGTTTGCACTAAAGATTTGGAGGCACTATCTATATGGGACGAAGTGCACCATATTCACTGACCACAAAAGCTTGAAGTACTTCTTTGAGCAGAAGGACCTAAACATGAGATAGAGATGATGGTTGGAGCTCATAAAGGACTATGATTGCGAGATCAATTACCATACGGGCAAAGCCAACGTGGTGGCAGACGCCCTTAGCTGGAAAGAGAGACCCGAGCCAATTCAGGTGAAAGCGTACTAGTTAATCATGACCTATGATGTGATGAAGCAAGTTAAAGAGTTTCAAAATGAGGAATTGAAAGAAGATCATCTTAACTCGGAAAGAATGAGAAGTCTAGTTGCAGAATTGGATGAAAACACACTTGGTGTTAGAACCCGTATCGGACGAATGTGGATTCCTCGTCATAGAGATCTACGCTTGAGGATCATGGACGAAGCTCACAAGACTCGATACTCTATTCATCCAGGTGCCACAAAGATGTATCAAGACATGAAGAAAGATTATTGGTGGTCGGGTATGAAACGTGACGTGGAGTATGTGAGTAAATGCCTTACTTGTCTACAGGTAAAGGCCAAGCATCAGAAGTCGTATGGGAAGATCCAACCTTTGGATATACCGGAATGGAAGTGGGAGCACATCACCATGGATTTTATTACAAAACTATCGCTTATCCCGAAAGGGTATGATGTCATATGGGTGATAGTTGACCGTTTGACGAAGAGTGCTGACATCCTACCGATCCGCGAGACATATTCATCTGATAGGTAAACGGATCTTTTCATTAAGGAGATTTTAACTAGTCATGGTGTACCCGTGTCTATTGTGTTTGATCATGACACCCGGTTTACATCCGAATTTTGGACGAAATTTCACGATACTACGGGGACGAGGTTACACATCAGCATGACTTATAACCCGCAGACGGATGGTCAGTCAAAGAATACCATTCAGACATTGGAGGACATGCTTCGGGCATGTGCTTTCGATTTTGGAGGATGTTAGGGTGACCACCTACCGTTAACTGAGTTTTCATATAACAACAGTTATCATGCCAGCATTATTATGCCCCCTTATGAGATGCTATACGGTAGGAGATGCCGAACACCTGTGTGTTGGGGAGAAATTGGTCAGAAAGAGTTAGGGAGCATCGAGGTAAACGAGGCTACGACTGAGAGCTTGAAAAGATCAAGGCCTTCATGAAGGCAGCCAAAGATAGATAGAAGTCGTATGCTGATAAACGACACATACCGATTGAGTTTAAGGTAGGTGACCGGCTTATGTTGAAGGTCTCATCTCGGAAGGGTATCATCCAATTTAGAAAGCAGGGCAAGTTGAGCCCAAGGTATATAGGGCATTTCCAAATCGTTGCTCGAGTAGGAGAGGTGGCCTATAGACTGGAATTACCAGATGAGTTAAGTGGAATTCACCCGACATTCCATGTATCTCTTCTAATGAAGTGTTTAGCGGATAAAGATATGATTGTTTCACTGGAGGATATCGAAGTTGATGAATGGCTCAATTATGTGGAGCAACCAGTCGCAATCATTGATCGAAAAGAGAAGAGGTTGAGAAATAAAGCAGTTCCTCTTGTGCGTGTACAGTGGAAGCATAGGAAGGGATCCGAGTCTACGTGGGAGATCGAAGAAGAAATGAGACATCATTACCCACAATTCTTTGAAAAATAACAGGTTTCGGGGATGAAACCTATATAAGGGGGTGGACTTGTAACACCTGGTTATTTTTTTTTAAAGTCAAGAAAGAAGAATAAAGTGAAGAAAAAGAAGGAAAAGAAATAAAACCCAAGTCTAGGGGTTAAAAGTGACAAAGAAGAACAAAATCTTTGAAAAGTGGGTGTAAAAGGTGGTATGGTCGCCCATATGTCACACACATCACAAGTTCTCGGATACTTTAGAGAGAGAAGGAAAGAGAGCGGAAAACTCTTGGTTTCGAAGGAAGAACAAGAAAGAATTCGAATTCAAGGTAAGAATTAATGGTTTTATGATGTTCTTGACTGGTTATATCCTCGGGTTTATGCTTATGTGTGTTTGTATGTGTTCGGGTATGTTTTTAGTGGGTTTCTAGGTGGTTGAACTCAATTTCAAACGAGTTTGGAAGAAGACATATGCAAGAGCTACAAAGGTGAGTTCTAGAACCCCTCTTTTTACATGTTTTAACTGATTTTGGGGCTGGAAATGCATGAATGTATGTTTTTATTAAGCTGGGTTTTGAACCCGTATGTATGAATGTATGTATGCTGTGATTACGATGTGATGTTGGACTATGTTCACACTTGTTGATGTTATGGTTGTGTTTCTAAGGCTTAGAATGTGAGATTTAAGCTTAGAACATGTTAGATGGTACGTGGAAACTAAATCTGATGTTTCAGTGTGAATGGGTTTAGAATAATTGACCAAGTATGTGAAATGCGGATAACAAATGTGGATGAGCATTGACTAAGTATATAAAATGTGGATGAGCATTGACTAAGTATGTGAAATGCGGATGATCAATGCGGATGAGCATTGACTAAGTATAGGAAATGCGGATGAGCATTGACTAAGAATGTGAAATTCAGATGACCGATGTGGATGAGTATTGACTAAGTATGGGAAATGCGGATGACCAATGCGGATGAGCATTGACAAATGCGGATGATTAAGACCAATGCGGATGAGAAAGTGAACAAATGCGGATGACAAATGCGAAGGAAGTATGGGAAATGCGGATGACAAATGCGGAGGAAGTATGGGAAATGCGGATGAACAAACACAAATGCGGATGAACTAAAAGGGCAAATGCGGATGAACACTTAGAATATTTCTGACTTTTTGGAGAAAAGTGTAATTTAGGCTTTGACTTGGGAGGTTCCCGGGGGCTATGTTAGTTGACTTTTTGAGGTCATAGTTGTTATGATGGGCATGTTAGGATGTATGATTGATGCTTATGCATGATGGTATGTATGATGTATGTTATGTATGTATGATGCCCTGTAGGATGATGTTGTATGTGCATGTAATGTTTTTATTATGTATGTTTATTTTCCTGTGGCTTTACGTTGAATGTTAATGAATGAAATGAAAGGATTATATAATGAAAAGTGTAAGATAATGAAAAGAGGAACATGATGAATGAATGCATGCATTAACGAATGAATGAATGTAAGTAAGGCTTGCAAGCAAATGTATGGAGGTTCACACCCAATGAAGGGTGTTAGCTCAACTGTGTGCGGGTTAGCTACCCTAGAAGGATGCACACTGGGGTCCCATCTTTGTGATTGACCATATGTATGGGGTCCTTGCTGCTTGCCCTAGATACTGGAGTCAGCTTTGTGCACAATGTTTGAGGTCTATGAAAGACCTCAGGCCTAGTAACCAGCTTCGTGCACAATGTTCAGGGTGTAGCATATGGCATTGATCCGAAATGAAAGAGAAAAGATATGTGATGAATGTACTTGCCCTAGGTACTGGAGCCAACTTTGATAAGTCAACGCAATGTCTTGGTTTGTAAACCAAACGTTACACTCGAAACATCCTGTTATTTTGAATCGTCTTATCATTGATCTTGTCTTCATGAATCTTAAAACTCATTATCCCATTTCTCTTAATAAACCTTAAAAAATCTTTCTAAACATCTTCCTCTCAAAATCACACTTATCCTGAAAACCTATAACAACAGTGCCCTCATTTTGAATTGAATCTTTAATCTTAACAAACATGATCATTGTATCAGCGTTACACTTACAAAACTTTGAAACCTCAATGACATAAGTAAACAAAAATCGATCACCTAGAAACCCCGTTAGAGTTGTTTGCTTGAGAAGCTCTTATGAATTCCATATCCCATCCAAAAGCATCTTGAACTTATTTCTCATGTTCGTTTGGCCGAGTCACGTATCGATCTAATGTTTGGTGTTTCACTCATGACAAAACCTTCCTAATCATCTTAAACCGTTTAAAATGCAAAAGTTTATCAACTAACATTCTAAATTAATGATCTCGCTCACTTTGTCAAGAAACACATGAAATCATTAATTATGAAATTTAACAAATTAAAGCATGGCGAAACATCATAATTAAACTCATTCAATTTAAATGTTTCAAGTGGAACTTGCAAACGTGACATGAAATCCAAGTCTCCTCGTATCTTTGAAATTAGTCTGCTTGTGATTAAATTTTGGGACAAAAAATTTTTCGAGATAAAACCCAAACTCAAACTCATTTTGAGTTTCTATTATTAAATTATATAATAACTTCAATGGATCAAATACATTAAATATGTAATTTAATATTAATAAATTTGTAATCACTCATTTATTTATAAATAATTCTTTACATAAAGTTATAAAGACTTATTAAGCATTTTATAATAAATAACTAAATGGAAGATCTTATTAAAATTTATTAAATGTATTTTAATAAACTTGTAAAGTTTTATTAGTAGTTATGAATGTTAATAAATAATTAATTTAATTTATTAGATTTATAAGTCAAACATTTGAATTGTAATTTCTGAAATTTAATATAAAGGTTTCTTGCATAAAATAACAACTTTTAAAACCACAGGGGCCATTTATGTAATTTATTAAAAGAAAACCAAACCACCCCTACCCCTGCAAATCCGACCAACTCGTCGGCCAACCTCAGCCAATTCTCCGGCAAGGTCAAAAGACGTAGTAAAACCTCCCAACTTTGAACCCAAACGATCCCAACTAGTTCACGAATGTGGTTCGAATTCAATGGCCATCTTTAATTGAGTTAATTAGTTGTTACAAACACTAAGCAAGTCGAGTAACCGTCGAATTTAAATCATTGAGTTGTTCAAACAATTAAGACTAATAATAATTCCAATTAATCGAACCTAAGCGATCGTTTATCTATCTCTTAACGATTATCACATTCAATTTCACCTGACAAACATAATTTCATCGCAATTGATCATCACTTTCATCTTGGACCTACAACCCAACTAATACCTATGATCAAAGCAATATTAGTCACAATTGATAAAGGGTTTCTCATAATAAGCATCCAAAGAAGCTTCATACGTGATTAATTTGTTTATCATCATCATTCTTATCTCAAATCAAATCCACACAGATTGCAACTATCTTCCGCATGTTCATCGTCAAATTGGTGTTGTTCAGGTGAAACTAAAACACAATCTTAGTCGATTTCATGTGCCAATTAAAAGCCCTAACATTTCATTTGTTAACATTAACAATTCGGGGTTCAATTTGAGCCAAATCTAATTTGGATTCATGAGGAATTTGGGGGAAATTCTGAATGTATGTTTTCAATAATTTAAAACCAAAGTAAACCATGGCCACGACCCTAGTTCACTGGTTAAGTCACTTGCATACCCAACATGAGGTCCCAGGTTCGAACCCAGGCTACCTCATGTATTTTTTTAAAGGCTTTTCAGCCTTAATTAGTTTATATAATTTTTTTATAAATATATAAATAATTTTTATAAACTTCAAATATTTTTTAAGGACAACAAATATTTTCTGTAATTTTCCTAAAAATTAAATAGTTAAATATCTTTTTAATAAAATAATTCAAAAGTTATTCTTGGATTATTCTTTATAAATAAAAAGGAATTTTGAACAATAAATTTATAAATTATACTTGGTCCAAACTTTTCTTTAAAACTATTATTATTTAAATCATATTTACTTTAAACTTTTATACTTAACTTTATATTTATAAGTGATTTAATTTCATTTTCCTTTAAAACACATAAATAATATATTACTTTATTTAATTATTTGAAGCACTTACAAGAATTCCCCAAATACCAAATTGAAACCCTAGTCCTCAACTAATTCGTTAAATCTATATTTAGATGTTTAATCTTGTAAGTATATATATACGTTTAGGTAACTTGTAAAAGAAACCGTTGGAGCCTCGTTTAAATTCTTATCATCATCTTATATATATATCAGGTGAGTTCTCCATGCACCTTTTTACTTTATTTCACACCTTTTGGGGTAAAACATGTTAACTTTATCAACTTACACTTGTAAACATCTTGATACTTCTAAATGCACATGCAATTCATCTTTACCTTTTGTCATGTTATTTGTATTATTGAAAGTCTTATATGAGATACATATTTTGTTTACAATCATTAACTATTGCTTGTCTGGTGACGTCTTAGATCTTTGGGCCAGACAAGCCTATTTGGTGCTAAAGCCGATGTATTGCCGGCTCTTGATGACGTATGACTTGTTTATCATGGGAACCAAGTACACTTAGCCAATCTTATGAACTTGTAATCAAGTCGGGGTTTGGTTGTAACTATATGTGTTCTATAAACTTTCTAACTCATAATTGTAGGATCGGTTTATGTCACTAACACTTTGTTTTTCTCTCAAACTCACTTGAACAACACTCGGATGAAGGCAGAGTCAATAAGAGTTGATCACAATATAATAAGTAGTAAAGAACACAATAAGTAATTTTCAAGGTACTTGCATATA
>BJCM01265095.1:10689-21777 GCA_018326385.1 Flaveria bidentis
TCATAGTAAGAGTGTTCAAGTTTTTTGTCCTCTTGATAGAGACACAGTAGAATGTCCACTCATTTGGAAAAGCACTCATGAACTTTCTAGAAAGATCTTTAAGTTCAGGAGTGATTTTCACAAACTGAAGAGAAGAAATAAGATCCATGTACCTGAAATACTGCTGGCTGAGGGTCTCTCCAGCAATATAAGTGAAGTTCTCGAACTGCTGCTTCAGTGAGTCCTTCTTGGAGTCGTTGGAGCTTGAATACATCTGAGCAAGTGCATCAAAAATTCTTTGGCAGTCATACAATGCTCAAACCCCACCATAATGGAGTTCGGTATTGCACTCATAAGAATGGTCATAGCATTGTTGTCGATGTCCATCTTCTTTCGATCCTCGTCAGAATAATCTTCAACAGCTTTTTCTATCATGGAACAGTTTCCTCCAGTTGAAGCCACCTTGGGTTTGTACGGGCCGTTGACAATGGATTTCCTCATTTTGCTGTCTTGGTATCTGATGAAGCCTTCCATTCTTCTACTCCAAGACCTGAAGTTTTTAGGAGTAATGATGGGAGCTTTGGTCATAGTTCCTATCTCTACTTCAGATTTGTTAAGGGCCATTATTAAGTGAGTTGTGGGGAAGAGTGAAAAACAGGTTGATTTGGATGGTAAGATCTCACAATCAAGAGCCTAAATAGCTCTGATACCAATTACAGGATCGGTTTATGTCATTAAAACTTTGCTTTTCTCTCAAACTCACTTGAACAACACTCGGATGAAGGCAGAGTCAATAAGAGTTGATCACAATATAATAAGTAGTAAAGAACACAATAAGTAATTTTCAAGGTACTTGCATATATTGCTTCTCAACTCAAATATTACAAAACTCTTACAAGAAGTATGTTATGAGTTACAATGAGAAACTATATATAATACTACCTATAGCCGGATATACTTTGATACCAACTGGGATCCTATAACTAAAGCCTATACTACAAGACTATAGTTTAAGGTATCTTTGTTAAAGTCTTATCTGAGATATGGTAGTCAGGACATGTCCCTGACTTACCTTTTTGTCACCAACTAAAGTTGGTAACTATGCTATCATAAAAGGTGAACAGTAGAATAAAGTATGGTCAACTACATGGCTCTTTGAGAAGATGCCATGCAGTATTAGAGGTCTATAGCGGAGTGTTAGAGACCATACTTATGTCCACTAGTTCATAGCAGTGTCTTCCGAAGGTTAAATGGCTTCGGAAGAACAAGTATTTTCGAAGCCACTTATACTTCGGAAGAGGCTGCTTCTTCCGAGGATTGAGAACTTCTTCTTTCTTCATACTTTGGAAGCAGTCTTCTGAATTCATCTTCTCAGAATGGGTTTGGATGAGCTTGGAGGTCGAAAATAGAAGATTGGGTTCGGGATAAACTACCTACTACATCAGTTAGGGCTAGGCGACCCAATGGAGTCCATACGGCTGAATGAGGTGCGATCGAGGTTCATTCGCACGATTGAGGAACATTCGCATGAATGGGGGCCAGTCGCATGGGGATTCATGTGACTGAGGGCCCATTCGCATAAGTGCTTATCCGCATTGGTTACATCCGCACAAGATGTTCAATCGCATTAGTTCCATTCGCATGGGACTCATCCGCATTGAGTTCATCCGCATGAGGTCCATTTGCATGGGTGTTCATCCGCATAGGTGTTCATCCGCATTGGTCCATTCTCATGATGTTCAGTCGCCTGGGAGGCCAAGCGACTGAAGGGTGCCCATACGCCAAAGTAGGGCTGGTGCACCCGAGGAAATGTAGTGTATTTACTGACTTTTGGGGGAAAGTGCAGATGTAAGTTCGACATGGAAGGTTCTCGGGAGTTCATATAAGTTGACTTTTGAGGGCATAGACGTTATGTTGGGCGTTTTCATGATGTATGATATTGTATATGTATGCACGATGTATGTTATGTATGTATGATGCCATGTATGATGATGATGATTGTGTATGTTGATGTTCCTTATTATTATGTATGTTTATCTTTCCCGTGACTTTACGTTGAATGTTAAAGAATGTAATGAAAGTATTATGTAACGTAAAGTGGAAGATAATGATAAGAGGAACATGATGAATGAATGCATGCATTAATGAATGATGAAAGTAAAGAAAGTCTTGCAAGCCTTCTATGTTGGGACACGCCCCATTGTAGGGTGTTAGCCCAACGGTGTGTGGGTTCGCTACCCCGGGAGGATGCACATTGGGGTCTTTCTTTGTGATTGACCATTTGTATGGAACCATTGTTGCTTGCCTTAGGTACTGTGGCCAGAGGTGTCATGCACCATAATTGAAGGTCTATGATAGGCTTAGGCCTAGTACCAGGACACGGAAGGGCATAGCACATGACAATGGTACACCTGAACTTTATCTTAGGTACTATGGCCAGAGGTGTTGTGCACCTTACTGGAAAGTCTACGATATGCTTAGGCCCAGTATCAGGAAACTGAGGGGTAAAGTTCATGGTTTGATGGAAGAAAAGATGTAATGATGAATGAACGAATGAAAGTAAGAACATATGAATGAATGGAAGTAAACAAATGATGATGAAGATAATAATGATATTATCCATGTGTACATATGATGTATGATCGCATGAAAGTAAAGTACGGTTTTAATGAAAGAAAAGTATGTTTTATTATAAAACTAGAATTCACTTAGCAACGCTGACTTTTATGTGTTTCCAGTTGGCAGGTAATGATTGCTGAGGATGGCACGGGGCGGCTACTCAGCTCTTTTGGATGGCATCCATATTTATAATGCTTTTGTGTTGTAATGCAACATGTATTTTGTAACTTGATAACGACGTATTGTTTTGCAAAAACTCTTATAATGAAATGGAATGTTTGTTTAAATGTTTCTCCTGCAACATTTTTATGTAAGATGATGAAATTATATGTTTTATGTGCAATGATTGACCAGCTGTAAGCATCCCGGGAATGGGGCCTTACAAGTTGGTATCAGATCCAAAGTTTAAGTGAAATGAGTAAATTTTCGAATAAACCTTAACTTAAACTGAGAATGGGACGGAAAGGGAAGGGATGCCAATCTGAGTAGTTGCGTGCCATCAGGTATTTTCTTTAATGTTAACCGATATTTTGTGCACATGGTATGTGGTTATGTGTTGTTTGTAGATTTAAATACTGATGTAGTCAGGACAGGTAATGCTTGGGGTATGAAGAGTAAAGTAAGTGGCTAATCATAACTGGCCACTCTAATTAGGGACGTACTATACTTGACATAAACTGAGTTGTTCCCTTGAATGACCGTGTTGGTGTTTGAATCTTTCAGTGTGCGTGTGAATGGCCAGTGGTAGATCTTTGAAAGCTTCACGTGGTGGAGATCGTGGTGCTGAACCGTGACCCAAGAGGGGAAGGCCCAGAGTCGAAAAGGTGGTTCATGAAGAACCCGAGACTCCTCATTCGGAGGGTGGCGATGAGAGCGCCAATTTGAGAGCCTCGGTAAAGGAGGTTGTTGTTGAAGAAGTCCATCGGGTCATGCAGATGATCGTACTGTCTGTAGTGACCGTAGTTATCAAGGCTGTACTGGAAGGGGAAAGGAAAGAGAGGAATAGGTCCTCGGGAGGATGGGAGCAACCAGAGCCTGAAACGGTTCTCTCTGATGATGAAGAAGATGAGGAGGAAGAAGAGCCCGTGCAGGAGGTGACACGAGGCTATAATAATGGGACGTTTCAACGATGAAAGCCCCTTACTTTTGATGGTAACGGCACTGCTACTGTTGCTCACCGATGGGTGAGAGAAATGGAGGTTGTTTTAAATATCAGCGAGTGCCGAGAGGATCAAAAGGTGAAGTTTGTTGCCCATTCTTTTGTGGACTCATCTTTATGCTAGTGGGACAACATTGTCCAAGCTGAGGGTAGCAGGGCTATTGGGAGGATGAGGTGGTCCGAACTGAAGAAGTTAGTGATTAAGGAGTTTTGTCCTCATAGAGAAATGGACAAAGTTGAGAGGGAGTTCCTGCAGTTAAAGGCGGGGACGATGACACATCACCAATACACCATGAAGTTCAACGAAATGGCACGTGTTGTGCTGGATCAGGTGACGCCTCTGTCACGGAAGATTAAAAGGTACATTTAGGGTTTGCCAGCGGACAGTCGCCGGCACATGATCGCTGCCCGACTGAGCACGTTTAGGTCGGCGGTGGATTTGGCAGGGAGATTGTACGATGAGAGAGTCGTGGTGGTGGCGGCTGAAGGTAACAGGAAGGGTGGTGGTGATCAGAACTGGAACGGGAAGAGGTTTGGTCGGGGTGATGCCTCAACGGGCAACAAGAAGGCACGCGTGGATGATTGCCACGTGGTCACATCGGGTACGGGTTCGAGGAAGTGCGGTAGGTGTGGAAAAGAGCATACCAGGTAATGCAGATTGGGGTCGAACGTGTGCTTCAAATATGGGAAGGCGGGGCATATAGCCAAGGACTGTCGTATGGTCCGGTGCTTTAACTGTGGCGTAGGGGGGCACATAAGGAGGCAATGTAAGAAGCTGAGGGGTGAGGATTCATGGGTGAAGAAGACGGGGAGTGAATGACTGAGGGTGAGCGCCAGGGCATTCACCATGACACAGGAGGAAGCTAGGACGGACCCTGATGTTGTGTCCGGTACGTTTCTAGTGAACCAAACTTTAGCTTTTGTGTTATTCGATTCGGGTGCCACTAAAAGTTTTATTTCTGCTGCTTTCTGTGCTAAGCGGCATGTTAGTAGTAGACATGTTAATGTGCCCTTTGATGTAGAAACTGCCGTAGGTAAGTCTACCAGGATTTCTGAGATGATAAGAGACTGTGATGTGGAACTAGAAGGTCATAAGTTTCCTGTTAGACCGTTCATGATCACCTTAGGTGGTTTTAATTTGGTTCTTGGGATGGATTGGTTAGCAGAATTCGAGGCGAACATTGTGTGTCGCAGAAAGATGATTCGGTTGATAGCGCCCGATGGGAGTTTGGTAACGATTCATGGGGATTGGGTTACAACGATCCCGAAAGTAATTTCAATGGCTGTGGCGGGAAAGTGCATGAGGCGTGGATGTAGTGCCTACTTGGCCTATGTAAAGGATGCGGATACGCCAACACCACAACTATCTGATGTCCCGGTTGTGTGTGACTTTCTAGATGTGTTCCCAGAAGACTTACCAGGAGTGGCACCTAACAGAGAGATTGAGTTTCAGATTGATCTGATACCGGGTGCCCAACCTGTTGCCAAGGCACCGTATTGGTTGGCTCCGACAAAGATGAAAGAATTGGTGGAGCAGTTGCAAGAGCTTCTTGATAAGGGGTTCACTATACCAAGTATCTCTCCTAGGGGTGCTCTGGTCCTATTCGTAAAGAAGAAAGAAGGTAGTTTGAGGATGTGTATTGACTACCATGAGCTGAACAAGTTGATAGTGAAGAACCGATACCCCTTACCTAGAATAGATGATTTGTTTGATCAGCTCCAAGGTGACAGTTGGTTCTCAAGAATAGATCTTTGATCGGGCTACCATCAATTGAAGGTGAAAGAGCAGGATGTTCCTAAAACAGCTTTTCGCACACATTACGGTCACTACGAGTTTCTTGTCATGTCTTTTGGTTTGACCAACACGCCAGTTGCTTTCATGGATTTGATAAACCGAGTGTGTCGGCCAATGTTGAATAAATTGGTGATTGTGTTTATTGATGATATCCTCATTTATTCGAAGAGCGAGAATGAACATGTCGGTCACATTCGGGAGGTATTGGAGACGTTGAGGAGGGAGAAGATGTATGCTAAATTCTCCAAGTGCGCGTTCTGGTTGCGCAAAGTTCAATTCTTGGGTCATGTGGTGAATCCTGATGGGATTATGGTGGACCCAGCAAAGGTGGGGCAATGATGCAGTGGAAGTCTCCAAAGACGCCATCTGAGATTCATAGTTTCTTGGGTTTGGCGGGCTACTACAGAAGATTCATCCAAGACTTTTCTAAGATCGCTTCTCCACTAACTAAGTTGACCCGGAAGGATGTGAAGTTTGTATGGGGTCAAGCTCCAGAGAAGGCATTCGAGGAATTAAAGGTGAGGTTGAGCCAAGCTCTGGTTCTGTCATTACTCGATGGGAGTGAAGATATGGTGGTTTATTTTGATGCTTCTTACTCGAGGTTGGGATGTGTCCTAATGCAAAGAGAGAAGGTTATAGCCTATGCATTCCGACAGTTGAAGGTTCATGAGGTTAACTACCCTACTCATGACTTGGAGCTAGCAGCCATGGTCTTTGCACTAAAGATTTGGTGGCACTATCTCTACGGGACGAAGTGCACCATTTTCACTAACCACAAGAGCTTGAAGTACTTCTTTGAGCAGGAAGATCTAAACATGAGGCAGAGACAATGGTTGGAGCTTATAAAGGATTACGATTGCAAGATCCACTACCATCTAGGCAAAGCCAATGTGGTGGCGGACGTCCTTAGCCGAAAAGAGAGACCTGATCCTATTCGGGTGAAAGCATATCAGCTGATCATGACCTCAGATGTGATGAAGCAAGTCAAGGAGTTCCAAGATGAGGCATTGAAAGAAGATCATCTTAACTCTGAGAGAATGAGAGGTCTTGTCGCAGAATTGGGTGAAAACACACTTGGTGTTAGAACTCGATTCGGAAGGATGTGGATTCCTCGTTTTGGGGATCTACGTATGAAGATCATGGATAAAGCTCACAAGACTTGATACACTATTCATCCCGGTGCTATAAAGATGTACCAAGACATGAAGAAATACTATTGGTGGTCGTGTATGAAGCGTGATGTGGTGGAGTATGTGAGTAAGTGCCTTACTTGTTTACAAGTGAAGGCCGAGCATCAGAAGCCGTATGGGAAGATCCAACCTTTGGATATACCGGAATGGAAGTGGGAGCACATCACTATGGATATCATTACGAAGCTGCTGCGTACCTCGAAAGGGTATGATGCTATATGGGTGATTGTTGACTATTTGATGAAGAGTGCTCACTTCCTACCGATCCGCGAGACATATTCATCTGAGAGGTTGGCGGATCTTTTCATCAAGGATATTGCAACTCGTCACGGTGTACCGGTGTCTATTGTGTCGGATCGTGACACCCAGTTTACATCCAAATTCTGGAAGAAATTCCACAATGCTATGGGGATGAGGTTACATATCAGCACGACTTATCATCCCCAGACTAATGATCAGTCAGAGAGGACCATTCAGACATTGGAGGACATGCTTCGGGCATGTGTTATTGATTTTGGAGGAAGTTCGGATGACCACTTACCGTTAGCTGAGTTCTCATATAACAACAGTTATCATGCCAGCATTGGTATACCCCCTTATGAGATGCTATACGGTAGGAGATGTCATACGCCCATGTGTTGGGGCGATATTGGTCATAAAGAGTTAGGTAGCGTCGAGGTAATCGAGGCTACGACTGAGAAGCTTGAAAAGATCAAAGCCTTCATGAAGGCAGCCAAAGATAGACAGAAGTTGTATGCTGATAAACAACGTAGACCAATTGAGTTCAGGGTGGGTGACCGGGTTATGTTGAAGGTCTCGCCTTGGAAGGGGATCATCCGATTCAGAAAGCAGGGCAAATTGAGCCCAAGGTATATAGGCCCTTTCCGAATCATTGCTCTAGTAGGAGAGGTCGCCTATAGATTGGAGTTACTAGAGGAGTTAAGTGGAATTCACCTGACATTCCACGTATCTCATCTAAGGAAGTGCTTGGCAGTTGAAGATATGATTGTTCCACTAGAGGATATCGAAGTAGAAGAACGGCTCAATTATGTGGAGCAACCAATGGCAATCATCAATCGAAAAGAGAAGAGGCTGAGAAATAAAGGGGTTCCTCTTGTGTGTGTACAGTGGAAGCACAGGAAAGGATCTGAGTCAACATGGGAGACAAAAGAAGAAATGAGGCATCATTATCCACGTTTTTTCGAGGAACGACAGGTTTCGGGGACAAAACCTATATAAGGGGGGTGGACTTGTAACACCCGAATATTTTTTTGAAGCCGACGAAAGAAGAAAAGAAATAAAGTCCAAAGTCGAGTGACCAAATTCGCTAACGAGAGAAAGTTGGGTCAGTGGAGGTATTTGAAGGGAGAGGGCAGCCCTCACCCTCTCCACACACTTGCAAAAATTAGCCAAAGAGGAGAAGAGAGAAAAATGGGAGAAAAAGGTAGATAGCTTGGTCAGGTGGATTCAACCGTGCAAAATCGAAGTATAGCTCTACTTGTCGGTATTGTTTGTGTGAGTTCTAGGACCCCTCTTTTACACGTTTTCAACTGATTTAGGGCTGGAACTCATAGTGAAAACCCGTTTTTGAAATGTGTGTCTTTGACTTGTGTGTATGTGTTTGTGTGTGATGCGAGTGATGTATGATCTCGAGCTTGTGTGTGCTTGAATGGTGTTGTGGTATGTTTTCCCAAGGTTTAGGATGGTTAATTTGGGCTTAGAATGGGTTTGGATGAGCTTGGAGGTCAAAAATGGCAGATTGGGTTCAGGATGAACTGCATTTTGCATCAGCTAGGGCTAGGCGACCGAATGGAGGCCATACGTCCGAATGAGGTGCGATTGAGGTTCATTCGCACAATTGAGGTTCATTCGCATTATTGAGGTTCATTGCACGATTGGGGGTCATTCGCATGTGGATTCATGCGACTGAGGGCCCATTCGCATAAGTGCTTATCCGCATTAGTTCCATCCGCACAAGATGTTCATTCACATTAGTTCCATTCGCATGGGACTCATCCACATTGAGTTCATCCGCATGAGGTCCATTCACATGGGTGTTCATCCGCATAGGTGTTCATCCTCATTGGTCCATTCGGATGATGTTAAGTCGCTTGGGAGGCCGTGCGACTGAAGGGTGCCTATACGCCCAAGTAGGGCTGGTGCACCTGAGGAGAATGTAGTGTATTTACTGACTTTCGGTGGAAAGTGCAGATGTAAGTTCGACGTGGAAGGTTCTCGGGAGTTCATATAAGTTGACTTTTGAGGGAATAGATGTTATGTTGGGCATGTTAATGATGTATGATGTTGTATGTGTATGCACGATGTATGTTATGTATGTATGATGCCTTGTATGATGATGATGACTGTGTATGTTGATGTTCCTTATTATTATGTATGTTTATCTTTCCCGTGACTTTACGTTGAATGTTAATGAATGTAATGAAAGTATTATGTAACGTAAAGTGGAAGATAATGAAAAGAGGAACATGATGAATGAATGCGTGCATTAGTGAATGATGAAAGTAAAGAAAGTCTTGCAAGCCTTGTATGTCGGGACACGCCCCATTGTAGGGTGTTAGCCCAACGGTGTGTGGGTTCGCTACCCCGGGAGGATGCACAACGGGGTCTTTCTTTGTGATTGACCATTTGTATGAAACCATTCTTGCTTGCCTTAGGTACTGTGGCCAGAGGTGCCATGCACCGTAATGGAAGGTCTATGATAGGCTCAGGTCCAGTACCATGACACTGAAGGGAATAGCACATGACAATGGTACACCTGAACTTTATCTTAGGTACTGTGGCCAGAGGTGTTGTGCATCGTAATAGAAGGTTTATGATAGGCTTAGGCCCAGTATCAGAAAACTGAAGGGTAAAGTTCATGGTTTGATGGAAGAAAAGATGTAATGATGAAAGAACAAATGAAAGTAAGAACGTATGAATGAATGGAAGTTAACGAATGATGATGAAGATAATAATGATATTATCCATGTGTATGTATGATGTATGATCGCAAGAAAGTAAAGTGCGGTTTTAAC
This sequence comes from Flaveria bidentis, assembly GCA_018326385.1. Lineage (NCBI taxonomy): Eukaryota > Viridiplantae > Streptophyta > Magnoliopsida > Asterales > Asteraceae > Flaveria > Flaveria bidentis. The sequence goes on from BJCM01265095.1 coordinate 20,467, forward strand.
GAAAGAAAAGTACGTTTTATTATAAAACTAGAACTCACTCAGCAACGTTGACTTTTATGTGTTTCCAGATGGCAGGTAATGATTGCTGAGGATGGCACGGGGCGGCTACTTAGCTCTTTTGGATGGCATCCATATTATAATGTTTTTGTGATGTAATGCAACATTTATTTTGTAACTTGATAATGATGTATTGTTTTGCAAAAGCTCTTATAATGAAATGGAATGTTTGTTTAAATGTTTCCGCTGCAACGTTTTTACGTAAGATGATGATATTATATGTTTTATGTGCAATGATTGACCAGGTGTAAGCATCCCGGATGTTGGACCTTATATGCCCAAGACACATACAAGATTGATGTGGTTAGTACGTTATGATCCAAGTCGGGTCATACCCAATAACAAGATATACAAACACCAATTTGTATTTATTTGTTGATAAGATCAAACAAATAAATACTGACACCAATTTAGAAAATGAGTTTTTCTAAAACGTTGCTTTTGTAAAAGAACAAAATTATGTGGATAATTTGTTCATGAGAAATTGTTTGTTTCATTATTTAAGTTGGTTAAATAATAACAAATAAAAGTGTGTTAATGTTACAAAAATTAAAAGAGGTTTTAATTTTATAAAATGAAGGGCTAAGAGTGTAACTTTTTTTATAAAAACTAAAATGGGGGGAACCCGTTTTCAAGGGGCAATTCGGCCGCCAAAAAGGAGTATTGGGACTCCCTTTTTTTGTCTTGGTCCATGCACTCTTTCACCACTCTTGCACTATTCATTCATTACACACTTCTCTCTAACTTTTCTTAAGCAAGAACTCTCTCAAAAGTGGCTGAAAATTTCGGATTTCAGGAGGTTGCAAGCTGAAATATTCGGACTTGTGGAGGACAAAAGGAAGAGAGTTCTAGGTGTTGCTCTCCTAACAAGCTTGGTGTTTGGAAGGGCTTGTGGGTATACAAGCTTGAGGTATTCTATTTTGGAGGCTACACATTCAAGAACACCATCTCCTTCACCTTTTTCATCTACAACTTTTATACAAGAAAGGTTGTATCTATGAACTCCTTATGGTTGTTTTATGTTTGATAGCACACTATTTCACATATATTATTGATCCTCATTCTTGGGTTTTGTATATGCTTTAAGATGCTAAGGATTTCAGATTGGTAACCAAATGTTAATACCCATATTCCGCTGCGTTTTTAAAGTTTAAATGGTTAAACTAGCTAGTTTTACATGTGACAAAACCCAACAATGGCATCTAGAGCCGGTTATGTGGAATATGTGCTTCAAAAGGTCTTGAAAAGTTAGTT
>BJCM01265108.1:0-28986 GCA_018326385.1 Flaveria bidentis
ATTGGGGAAGCATTGTTCATATCAAGCTTGTACATATCCCCTTTCCTGGGAGATCTAAGAAGCACCAATTCCGGAGGAATTGTCATCCCTGGTTTGAGGATAATGCACTCATGTTCTGTGAAAAGCATTTAGTTCTTTTGATCATAAAACTGAGAAACACTTAACAAATTGTGTTCAAGCTGTTTGACAAAGTGAACTTTGTCAACTTTTAACTTCCCGTTGGATATACTCCCTCTGCCAGAAATATATCCTCCGTTCTCACCTCCAAATTGGACAGGATCTCCATCATAGTGTTGAAACTATTGAAGGAGAGATATGTTCCCTGACATGTGCCTGGAGCATCCACTATCCACAATCCAGATGTTGTTATTCTTGTCATATGGATGTCCCTGGTTATCATCTATTCTGGCCATGAGAGCTTGAGCAGGAGTCACATCCTGTACCATAAAGCTCCAGACAACTTCTTGAACCATTGCAGCTATTTTAGTTGACTTTCCGGTGGGCTTTGATGTAGAGGGATGCGTGGAGGCCTGTGGGGTTCCCGGATTTTTCTTGGGAGCCTTGCATTCCCTTGCAAAGTGACCAAGTTGGTTACAGTTGTAACATTTGGCCTTGGCTTTGTCAAATCCAAACTTGCTGTTAGTTGGGTTATGAGGAACGTGTCTTCCAGTTCTCTTAAAGAACTTCTTTGCTCTATAGGTTAGTAGAGCCTTCTGCTGGAAGATGTCCACATACTCTACATCATCTGGACTGAAACACTCGAGATCATCAAAACAGTATTGAAAATTACCAGAGTGTCCACTTCCTGAGACAAATGCACAACTGTCCTAAAAGGAACTGTGCTGAGCCTATTGAGACCTTAGAGTCTCAGGGAAAGTGATGTATGGTCCAGAAGAGTAGGATGGCTGCTGGTGGTAAGTTAGGTAGTGTTGAGGTTGTGGGGGTACTGAGCCTTCAGCAACTATTAAAGCATTGCTAGCAGGAAGACTCAGAGGTCTTCTTGTTTGGTGGCCCTTCTTACTCTCCATCTCTAGGCGATATCCATCAAGTATGCCATAGAGTTCAGTCATAGTAAGAGTGTTCATGTTCTCTGTCCTCTTGATAGAGACACAGTAGAATGTCCACTCATTTGGAAGAGCACTCATGAACTTTCTTGTGAAATCTCTAAGTTCAGGAGTGATCTTCACAGACTGAAAAGAAGAAATAAGATCCATGTATCTAAAATACTGTTGGCTGAGGGTCTCTCCAGCAATGTAAGTAAAGTTCTAGAACTGCTACTTCAGTGAGTCCTACTTGGAGTCATTGGAGCTTGAATACATCTGAGCAAGTGCATCAAACAATTCTTTGGCAGACTTACAATGCTCAAACCCCACCAAGATGGAGTTAGGTATTGCAGTCATAAGAATGGTCATGGCATTGCTGTCGATGTCCATCTTTTTCCAGTCCTCGTCAGAATAATCTTCAACAGCTTTTTCTATCATGGCACCGTTTCCTCCAGGTGAAGCCACCTTGGGTTTATACGGGCCGTTGACAATGGAGTTCCATATTTTGCTGCCTTGGTATGTGATGAAGCCTTTCATTCTTCTACTCCAAGACCTGAAGTTTTTAGGAGTAATGATAGGAGCTTTGGTCATTGTTCCCATCTCTACTTTGGATTTGTTAAGGGCCATTTTGAGTGAGTTGCAGGGAGGAGTGAAAAACAGGTTGATTTGGATGGTAAGATCTCACAATCAAGAGCCTAAAAAGCTCTATTACCAATTGCAGGATCGGTTAATGTCACTTAACACTTTGTTTTTCTCTCAAACTCACTCGAACCACACTCGGAGGAAAGGCAGAGTCGATAAGAGTTGATCACAATATAATAAGTAGTAAAGAACACAAGAAGTAATTTTCAAGGTACTTGCATATATTGCTTCTCAACTCAAAGGTTACAAGACTCTTACAAGCATGTTGTTATGAGTTACAATAAGAGACTATATATAATACTACCTACAGCCAGATATACTTTGATACCAGCAAGGATCCTATAACTAAAGAAAATACTACAAAGCTATAGTTTAAGGTATCTCAGGTAAAGTCTTATCTGAGATATGGTAGTCAAGAGATGTCCCTGACTTACCTTTTGTCACCAACTAAAGTTGGTAACTTGTACTATCATAAAAGGTGAATAGTGGAATAAAGTATGGCCAACTACATGGCTCTTTGAGAAAGTGCCATGCAGTATCAGAGGTCTGCAACAGAGTATTAGAGACCATACTTATGTCCACTGGTTCATAGCAGTGTCTTCCGAAGGTTAAATGGCTTTGGAAGAGCAAGTACTTCCGAAGCCACTTATACTTCGGAAGAAGCTACTTCTTCCAAGGCTTGAGGACTTCTTCTTTTCTTCATACTTCGGAAGTAGTCTTCTGATTTATTTATCTTGGACTTGATCTTCGGAAGTAAGTTATTTGACTTTGGAAGTAGAGTTTGTATTCGGAAGTTGATCTTTCACTTTGTCTTCGGAAGAACTCTACAACCTTCGGAAGTTCCACACTTGGCTTTGGAAGCCTTTGTAAGTAGTACCATAATTTGACTAAGTGATTTGGTTTTGGTTGCACCAGCCTTCTTCTTGATCCAATAAAGGTCTTTACAGAGAAATCTTTTTCATAGCCCATCTGCTAGAACGACTGGTTAACAACTTCTTTGGGAAAGGACAACTCACCTTTCTCATCATCCAGCTGTAGATAAGTAATTATGATGGCTGGAATGATGAATATTGTTTGTAATGCCTAAAATAAAGTCGAAACGAGTCAACTAATAATAATGGGCTTAGCCAAGATTATTTAAAGAAAATAAGCGGGTAATGGAATATGGACCAAGTAGACCTCATGGGATATGTGTTTGGCGAGTTTAAGGTCCCGGCAACGCCCGGTATATATAAACGGATAAGCTTGAGCAACTCTCATTTTCAACTCAACACTCGATTTTTAGAGAGAGAAAGTGGAGAGAATTGAAGATTGAAGGTTCGGTTGATCACGGGATTGAAGATCGGTGTTCGTGGGCATCCAAACAACAACAAAACACCAAGAATCTAGGTAAGAAACATCATTTAATCTTTCATTTTGATGTAAACCCGGATTCTAGGGCTTGGGTTTTTGAAAGTGGCAAAGATTCGCCCAAAACTTATGTTTTTGTGTAAAAAAACATGTAAGAAGCTTAGATATAGCTTATTGGGTGATAAACCAAGGTTTGGATGTAAAAGATTGAAGTTTTGGGTCAAAAATGGGGTGGTTCGTAATTTTCAGCCCGTTTTGCGAAACTGGGTGTTCATCGAGCGAAATTATGTAATCGTCCAGCGAAACTATGGGTCTTCCTGCGAAACTATAGTTTCATAGGTAGTTTTGCAGACATGATTATCCAACGAAAGTTGGGCGAAACTGGCCGCGAAACTGGCAGCGAAGATGCCAGTGAAACTGCCAACGAAACTACTGGTGAAGTTAGCAGTGAAACTGCTAGCGAAATTAGTAGCGAAACTGTTGGCGAAATTAGCAGCGACACTGCTAATCATGAAGCGAAATTAGCAGCGAAATTAGGCAGAAACTAACCCCTTTGAGTGTTAACTTATCTGCAGGCTGTGTAGTACAACCCTTGCTTTGAAAGCTTGATTGAGAAGCTACTCATCGAGTCCAGATGAGTTCTAGATCCCCTATTTTAACGGTTTTAAACTAGTTTGTGACTAGAAATGCATACTAAATAAACGCTTTTAATGACCAATATTTTAAGATGTTTTAACAGGAAGATCGATTTTTCAATAAGGAAACGCGATATATAAAAGTGTTAAAATAAAAAATTTTCACGCTGACCTGGCAGCGCGACCCTAGGGAGAGGCATGGCCCCTTGGACCCCACTAGGGGTTGCTGCCCCTAGGACCCTGTTGTTAGGGGTTGCCGCCCCCGAACCCCCGAACCCCTGCTGCCCCGCGAAGGTTCGGTTATGTTTTATGATGACTTATTCTTGTTGTGCATGTGTATGTGTTTGTGAATGGATGATGCATGATGTTTGTGATGATGTGTGATGGGGTATGTAATGTTCATGTGATGTTATGTATGAATGTGTTATGTTGATGTTACATTAATTTTAAGTATTATTCTGTGACTTACGTGTTATGATTATGAAATGAATGAGAAGTAGTATGTAACGTAAAGCAGAACTTAATGAAAGTGTTAAGTGGAACGTACAAGAAGATGAATGCATGCATTAATGAACGAACGAATGTAAGAAAAGTCTTGCAAGCAATGAATGGAGGTTCACACCCAATGAAGGGTGTTAGCTCAACTGTGTGTGGGTTAGCTACCCTGGAAGGATGCACACTGGGGTCTAATCCGTGTGATTGACCATACGTATGGGATCCTTACCGCTTACCCCGGTATTGTGGTTAGGCCACCAGGCATAATGTATGGGAGTTTATTTATAGACTTTGGCCCAGTACTCGCTTTATGCATGACGGTGGGGTGAAGCACATGACATTGGTCCGAATGAAAGTAAAGTTTAATGATGTATGTACGAAATGAACTATACGAAAGAAAAGGAATGAATGATGATAATGAAGGATACCGAGTAACGTGCGATGAACGATGATGAAGATAATAATAAGATTATCTAAATGTACGTATGATGTATGAGCACACGTGGAAGTAAAGAACGGTATTAAATGGAAAGTAAAGTATTTTAATTATAAAACTAAAACTCACTCAGCAACGCTGACTTTTATGTATTTTCCAGTTGGCAGGTGATTGTTCCTGAGGATGGCACATGACAGCTACTCGGCATTTTTTGGATGACATCTATTTGTTTAATTGTGACATTTTTATGATGTAATGCAAATGATAATGTTTTGTAACTAATAACAATGATGTATTATTTTTCAAAATGTAAGGCCCCGTTCCCGGGACACTTACAGCAGGTCAATTATCGCACATAAAACATATATTTTCATGAACTTACATAAACATTGCAGCGGAAACATTAAACCAACATTTCATTTCATTATGAAAGCTTTTGCAAAATAATACATCGTTATCAAATTAAAAAATACTTGTTGCATTACATCACAAAAGCAATGGATTCCATCCAAGATAAGCCAAGTAGCCACCCTGTGCCAACCTCAACAACCATTACCTGCCAACTGGAAACACATAAAAGTCAGCGTTGCTGAGTGAGTTCTAGTTTTATAATTAAACATACGTTATCTTTCATTTAAAACCGTTCTTTACAATCGTATGTGATCATGCACTATAAATACACATAGATAATATCATTATTATCTTCATTTTTCGTTCGTTCACTTTGTACATTCATCACTAAATCTTTACTTTCATTTGTACTAATGCCATGTGCGTCACCCCACCGTCATTCATAAAGCGGGTACTAGGCCTGAGGTCTTTCATAGACCCTGAACATTATGCATGAAGCTGACTCTAGTACCTAGGGTAAGCGGCAAGGATCCCATACATATGGTCAATCACACGGATTAGACCCCAGTGTGCATCCTTTCGGGGTAGTTAATCCGCACACAGTTAAGCTAACACCCTTCATTGGGTGTGAACCTCCATACATTTGCTTAATCGCACGTATTAGGCCCTAGTGTGCATCCTTCCGGGGTAGCTAACCCGCACACGGTTGAGCTAACACACTTCATTGGGCGTGAACCTCTATACATTTGCTTGCAAGCCTTTCTTACTTTCATTCATTTGTTAATGCATGCATTCTTTCATTACGTTCCTCTTTTCAATATTTTCTACTTTATATTACATAATACTTTTCATTTCATTCATTAACATTCAATGTAAAGCCACGAGAAAATAATCATACAAAATAAGGAACACAAGCATGAACATACAAGACATCACCATACAAGGCACCATCATATGTACATAACCTATCACATCGTCTATGACCTCAAAAGTCAACTTACTTAGCCCCCGGGAACCTCCCAAGTCAAAGCCTACATATCACTTTTCCCCAGAAAAGCAGAAAACATTCTAAGTCCTTTCGGGCGCATGAGAACACTTAGGCGCATGGACATCATGGGACAAATGAACACTTAGACTTATGGAGGGCTTCCAGACGCATGAAAATTATGGGGCGTATGGACCATCAGTTGCATCACTCCCAGTCGTGTGACCTTCAGTCGCATGACCTTTCGGCCATATGACCTTCAGTCGCATAACCTTCAATCACATGCCTTTAAGTCGTATGACCTCCAGTCGCATGCCTTTCGGGCGTATGAACTTTAGTCACATGCCTTTCGGCCGTAAGGCCTTTAGTCGCATGCTTTTCAGTCGTATGACCTTCAGTCGCATGCTTCTCGGTCGTATGACCTCCAGTCGCTGAGGAAACTCCCAGTCGCATGAGCCCTAACTGGGTACAGAGTGCAGTCTCTTCGAACCTAAACTGCAAATTTCAGCTCCTAAACCCTCTCTAACCTATTCTAAGCTTAAACCATCCATCCTAAGCCTTAGAAACACATTCACATCACCATTCAAACACAACATTGCCCGGAATCAAACCCCATCAGAATCACACGCATACACATACATACGGGTTCAACACCCAACATAACCAAACAGTTTACTATGTGTTCCAGCCCCAAAATCAGTCAAAAAACGTGTAAAAAAGGGGTCCTAGAACTCATATTAACAGCCTCTTCAGGTATAGCTTCCCACAAACCCGCTTGACTTCGAATTTTGCACTTGATTTCCAAGAAACCCGAAGCTTTCAGCCTTTTTCTCCCTCTCAAAACCAATTGAACGGGGTGTATGGGAGAGTGGTGTGGGTAGCCATGCCCTTTTACACCCACTCTTCCAAAATTTTGTCCTTTTTGGCAAAATTGGTCCCTCAACTTGGGCTTATTTCTTTTCTTTCTTTTCCCTCACTTTATTCCTCTTTTCTTTAACTAAAAATTAACCGGGTGTTACAAGTCCACCCCTTATATAGGTTTCATCCCCGAAACCTGTTATTCCTCGAACAAACGTGGGTAATGTTGTCTCATCTCTTCTTCAGTCTCCCACATAGACTCGGATCCCTTTCTGTGCTTCCACTATACGTGCAGAAGAGGAACCACTTTATACCTCAACCTCTTCTCTTTACGGTCAATGATCGCCACTGGTTTCTCCACATAAATGAGTTGTTCATCTACCTCAATATCTTCTAGTGGGACCACCATGTCCTTTTCTGCCAAACATTTCCTCAGATGAGATACATGGAATGTCGGATGAATTCCACTTAACTCCTCCGGTAACTCTAGTCTATAGGCCACCTCTCCTACTCGAGCAATGATTTGGAAAGGCCCTATATATCTGGTGCTCAACTTGCCTCGCTTCCTGAACCGAATGATACCCTTCCAAGGTGAGACATTCAACATAACTCTGTCAATATAACTGTTGTTATATGAGAACTCAGCAAACGGTAAGTGGTCATCCCAACTTCCTCCAAAATCAATGACGCATGCCCGGATCATATCTTCAAGCGTCTGAATGGTCCTTTCCGACTGACCATCTGTCTGAGGATGATAAGCCGTGCTAATATGTAACCTCGTCCCCATCATATCATGGAATTTCTTCCAAAATTTAGATGTAAACCGGGTGTCACGATCAGACAGAATAGACACCGACACACCATGATGAGTTACAATCTCCTTAATGAACAGATTCGCCAACCTCTCGGATGAATAAGTCTGGCGAATCGGTAGGAAGTAAGCACTCTTCATTAAACGGTCAACTATCACCCATATTGCATCATACCCTTTCAGGGTACGCGGTAGCTTCGTAATAAAATCCATAGTGATGTGCTCCCACTTCCACTCCGGTATATCCAACGGTTGGATTTTCCCATACGGCTTTTGGTGCTCGGCTTTCACTTGTAAACAAGTAAGACATTTACTCACATACTCTACCACATCACGCTTCATACCCTACCACCAATAATCTTTCTTCATGTCTTGATACATATTTGTAGCACCGGGATGAATAGAGTATCGAGTCTTTTGAGCTTCATCCATAATCTTCATGCGTAGATCCCCAAAACAAGGAATCCACATTCGTCCGAATCGGGTTCTAACACCGAGTGTGTTTTCACCCAACTCCGTAACCAGATCTCTCATTCTTTCAGAGTTAAGATGATTTTCCTTTAATGACTCATCTTGAAACTCCTTGACCTGCTTCATTACATCAGAGGTCATGATCAACTGGTAAGCTTTCACCCGAATCGGCTCGGGTCTCTCCTTTCGGCTAAGGGCATCCGCTACCACGTTGGCTTTTCCCGGATGGTAATGGATCTCGCAATCATAGTCCTTTATGAGCTCCAACCATCTCCTTTGCCTCATGTTCAAATCTTTCTACTCGAAGAAATGCTTCAAGCTCTTGTGGTAAGTGAATATCGTGCACTTCTTCCCATACAGCTAGTGCCTTCAAATCTTCAATGCGAAGACCATAGCTGCTAGCTCCAAGTCATGAGTAGGGTAGTTAACCTCGTGAACCTTCAACTGTCGGGTGGCGTAGGCTATAAATTTTCCTCGCTGTATCAAGACACATCCCAACCCCGAGTAGGAAGCATCTGAATAAGCCACCAAATCTTCGCTTCCATAGGGTAACAACAAGATAGGAGCTTTAGTCAACCTTGACTTTAACTCCTCAAACGCCTTCTCTTGAGCTTGACCCCATACAAACTTTACATCTTTTCGGGTCAACTTGGTTAGTGGAGAAGCGATCTTAGAGAAGTCTTGAATAAACCTTCTGTAATAGCCCGCCAAACCCAAGAACTACAAATCTCGGATGGCGTCTTTGGAGACTTCCATTGCATCACCGCCTTTACCTTTGCCGGATCCACCATAATCCCCTCGGGATTCACCCCTGACCCAAGTACTGAACCTCGCATAGCCAGAATGCACACTTGGAGAATTTAGCGTACAACTTCTCCCTTCTTAACGTCTCCAACACCTCTCGAATGTGACCGTCATGCTCATTCTTTTTCTTTGAATAAATCAGGATATATCAATGAACACAATCACGAATTTATCTAGCATCGCCCGGCATACTTGATTCATCAAATCCATAAAAGCAGCTGGCGCATTGTTTAATCCAAAAGATATAACGAGAAACTCGTAGTGTCCATAGTGCGTGCGGAAAGCTGTTTTAGGGATATCCTACTCTTTCACCTTTAACTGATGGTAGCCAGATCGAAGATCTATCCCCGAGAACCAACTGACACCTTGAATTTGATCAAACAAATCATTAATTCTCGGTAACGAGTATCGGTTCTTTACTGTCAACTTATTCAGCTCACGGTAGTCGATACATATCCTCATGCTACCGTCTTTCTTCTTCACAAATAAGACCGAAGCACCCCAAGGAGAGATACTCGGTCGAATGAACCCCTTATCAAGTAACTCTTGAAATTGCTCCATCAACTCCTTTATCTCAGTCGGAGCCAACCGATAAGGTGCCTTAGCAACAGGTTGGGCGCCTGGTATCAAATCAATTTGAAACTCGATCTCTCGGTCAGGTGCACTCCTGGTAAGTCTTCGGGGAATACATCTGGAAAGTCACACACAACCGGTACATTGGACAGTTGTGGTATTTGTGTGTCCACATATTTTACATAGGCCAAGTAGGAGCTACATCCACGCCTCATGCACTTTCCCGCCACCACCATCGAAATCACTTTCGGAATCGTAGTGACGCGATCACCATAAACCGTCACCAAACTCCCGTCAGGCGCTGTCAAATGAATCATATTCTTATGGCACACAATGTTTGCCTTGCAGTCCGCCAACCAATGCATTCCTAGGACTACGTCAAACCCGCCTAAGGTCATCACGAATGGTCTAACAGGAAACTTGTGACCTTCTAATTCCATGTGACAACCTTCGATCATCAGAAATCCTGGTAGACTTTCCTATGGCAGTTTCAACATCAAAGGGCACATCTACACTCCTGCTACTAATAGGCAGTTTATCATAGAAAGCAACAGAAATAAAACTTTTACTAGAACTAGAATCAAACAACATAGAGGCTAAAGTTTGGTTTACTAGAAACGTACCTGACACAACATCAGGGTCTGTCCTAGCCTCCTCCCGCGTCATCGTAAACACTATGGTGCTCGCCCTTTGTCCTTCTCCTCCAACCTTCTTCACCCTCGAACCTTCAGCCCTTGGCTTCTTGCAATACCTACTCATGTGGACCTCCCCACCACAGTTATAACATCTCCCTGCTTTGCATTCTCTCGCCGTATGACCAGGCCTCCCACACTTGAAGCACACATTCGATCCCAACCTACATTCTCCAATATGCTCCTTTCCACATTTGCCATACCTCTTCGACCCCGCACCAGGTGTGACCACACGGCAGTCATCCACCCATGCACTCTTGCTACTCGTCGGGGCACCACTCCGACCAAACCTCTTCCCATTCCAATTCCAGTCGCCACCACCCTTCTTGCTCACCTTAGTCACCACCACCTCGCGCTCGTCATACAACCTCCCCGCCAAGTCAACTGTCGACCTAAAAGTGCTTGGTTGGACAACGATCATGTGCCTGCAAATATCCGTTGGCAAGCTCTAAATATTCCTCTTAATCTTTCGTGACGTAGGCGTCACTTGGTCTGGCACCAGCCATGCCATCTCATTAAACTTCGTGGTGTATTGCTGATGTGTCATAGTTCCCGCCTCCAGGTATAGGAATTCTCTTTCCACCTTATCCATTTTCCAGTGAGGAAAGAACTCCTCAATTACCAATTTCTTCGGCTCAGACCACCTCATTCTTTCAATCGCCCGACTACCCTCGGTTTGGACAATATTGTCCAACCAACACAGAGCCGAGTCCACAAACGAGTGGGCAGCAAACTTCACCTTCTGGTCCTCTCGGCCCTCAATGATATCAAGTACAACCTCCATCTCTCTCACCCACCGGTGAGCAGCAGCAGCAGTGCTATTTCCATCGAAAGTCGGGGGCTTGCATCTTTGAAATGCCCCGTAGTTGCAGCCTCGTGCCACCTCCGGCATAGAGAACTGTTTCGGTCTCCGGTCGCTCCCGTCCTCCTGAGGACCTATTCCTCTCTTTCCGTTCCCCTTCCCATACAACCTTTATCACTTCAGTCACCACAGACGGTAAGATTGTCTGCATGACTTTATGCACTTCTTTAACAACAACGTCCTTTACTGAGGCCCTTAAATTAGCACCCTCATCACCACCCTCTGGATGAGGGGTCTCGGGTTCTTCATAACCACCTTTTCAACTCTAGGCCTTCCTCTTTTGGGCCGCAGTTCAGCACCACGTCCACCATGACCTCCACCACGTGAAGCTTTCGATGATCTACCACCGGCCATCCTCTAACACACTGAAAGATTCAAACACCAACACGGTCATTCAAGGGAACAACTTAGTTTATGTCAAGTATAGTAAGTCTCTAATTACAATGGCCAGTTATGATTAGCCACTTACTTTACTCTTCATACCCTAAGCATTACCTATCCTGACTACATCAGTATCTAAATCTACAAACAACACATAGACCACATAACATGCGCACGTAATACTGGTTAACATTAATGAAAATACTTGATGGCACACAACTACTCAGACTGGCATCCCTTCCCTTTCTGTCCTATTTTCAGTTTAAGTTTAGGTTTATTTTGAAAAATTTACCCGTTTCACTTAAACTTTGGCTCTGATACCAACTTGTAAGGCCCCGTCCCCGGGACACTTACGGTTGGTCAATCATCGCACATAAAACATATATTTTCATTAACTTAAATAAACATTGCAGCGGAAACATTAAACCAACATTTCATTTCATTATAAAAGCTAATGCAAAATAATACATCGTTATCAAATTACAAAATACTTGTTGCATTACATCACAAAAGCATAATAACAATGGATGCCATCCAAGATAAGCCAAGTAGCCGCCCCGTGCCATCCTCAGCAACCATTACCTCCCAAATAGAAACACATAAAAGTCAGTGTTGCTGAGTGAGTTCTAGTTTTATAAAAAAACATACTTTATCTTACAATCGTACGTGATCATGCACTATACATACACATAGATAATATCATTATTATCTTCATTATTCGTTCGTTCACTCCGTACATTCATAATTAAATCTTTACTTTCATTCGGACCAATGCCATGTGCGTCACCCCACCGGCATGCATAAAGCGGGTACTGGGCCTGAGGTCTTTCATAGACCCCGAACATTATGCACGAAGCTGACTCCAATACCTAGGGTAAGCGGCAAGGATTCCATACATATGGTCAATCACACGGATTAGACCCCAGTGTGCATCCTTCTGGGGTGTTAACCCGCACACAGTTGAGCTAACACTCTTCATTGGTTGTGAACCTCCATACATTTGCTTGATCGCATGGATTAGGCCCCAGTGTTCATCCTTCCGGGGTAGCTATCCCGCACACGGTTGAGCTAACACCCTTCATTAGGCATGAACCTCCATACATTTGGTTGCAAGCCTTTCTTACTTTCATTCATTCGTTAATGCATGCATTCTTTAATTACGTTCCTTTTTTCATTATCTTCCACTTTACATTACATAATACTTTTCATTTCATTCATTAACATTCAATGTAAAGCCATGGGAAAATAATCATACAAAATAAGGAACACAAACATGAACATACAAGACATCACCATACAAGGTACCATCATACATACATAACCCATCACATCGTCTATGACCTTAAAAGTCAACTTACTTAGCCCCCGGGAACCTCCCAAGTCAAAGCCTACATATCACTTTTCCCCAGAAAAGCAGAAAACATTCTAAGTCCTTTCGGGCGCATGATAACACTTAGGCGCATGGACATCATGGGATGAATGAACACTTAGGCATATGGTGGGCTTCCAGACACATGAACACTATGGGGCGTATGGACCCTCAGTCGCATGACCTTCAGTCGCATGACTCCCAGTCGTGTGACCTTCAGTCACATGACCTTTCGGCCGTATGGCCTTTAGTCGCATAACCTTCAATCGCATGCCTTTCAGTTGTATGACCTCCAGTCGCATGCCTTTCGGGCGTATGAACTTCAGTCGCATGCCTTTCGGGCGTATGAACTTCAGTCGCATGCCTTTCGGCTGTATGGCCTTCAGTCGCATGCTTCTAGGTCGTATGACCTCCAGTCGCATGAGGAAACTCCCAGTCGCATGAGCCCTAACTGGGTACATAATGCAGTCTCTTCGAACCTAAACTGTAGATTTCAGCCCCCAAACCCTCTCTAACCTGTTCTAAGCTTAAACCATCCATCCTAAGCCTTAGAAACACATTCACATCACCATTCAAACACAACATTACCCGGAATCAAACCCCACCCAAGTTACACGTATACACATACATACGGGTTCAATACCCAACATAACCAAAACAGTTTGCTATGCGTTCTAGCCTCAAAATCAGTCAAAACATGTAAAAAGAGGGGTCCTTGAACTCACATTAACAGCCTCTTCGGGTATAGCTTCCCACAAACCCACTTGACTTCAACTTTTGCACTTGATTTCCAAGAAACCCGAAGCTTTCAGCCCTTTCTCCCTCTTCTCCCTCTCAAAACCGATTGAGAGGGGTGTATGGGAGAGTGGTGTTGGCAACCATGCCCTTTTACACTCACTCTTCCAAAGTTTTATCCTTTTTGGCAAAATTGGTTCCTCAACTTGGGCTTTATTTCTTTTCTTTCTTTTGCCTCACTTTATTCCTCTTTTCTTTAACTAAAAAGTAACCGGGAGTTACACAAAAGCAGTCATTAATATATGAAATGGTCTTAAATTATTCCACTACGATGTTTTTCATAGATGTAAATATATATTTTATGTTTTATGTGCGATGATTGTCCAACTGTGAGCGTCCCGGGATCGAGGCCTTACAAGTTTGTATCAGAGCCAAAGTTTAAGTGAAATGGGTAAAATTTTCAAAAGAAACCTAAAATTAAACTGAGAATGGGACAAAAGGGAAGGGATGCCAGTCCGAGTAGCTACATGCCATCAAGGTATTTTCTTAATGTTAACCGGTATTACGTGCGCATGTTATGTAGTTTATGTGCTGTTAGAAGATTTAGATACTAATGTAGTCAGGATAGGAAATGGTTGGGGTACGAAGAGTAAGTAAGTGGCTAATCACGACTGGCCACTGTAATTAGGGACTTACTATACTTGACATAAATGAGCTATTACCTTGAATGACCGTGTTGGTGTTTAAATCTTATAGCGTGCTTAGAAGATGGCTGGCGATAGATCTTCTAAGGCTTCACGTGATGGAGGTCGTGGTGGACGTGGTGCTGAACCACGGGTCACGAGAGGAAGGCCTAGAGCTAAAGAGGTGGTTCATGAAGAACCTGAAACCCCTCGTCCGGAGGCCGGGGACGAGAGTGCTAACTTGAGAGCCTCAGTGAAGGAGGCTGTTGTTGAGGAGGTGCATCAGGTCAGGCTGAGATCCTACCGTCTATGGTGACAGAAGTGATAAAGGCTGTGTGGGAAGGAGAAAGAAGGGAGAGGAACATGTCATCGGGAGGACGGGAGCAACCGGAAACTGAGACGGTTCTCTCCAATGATGGGGAGGAGGAAGAAGAGCCTATGAAGGAGGCAACATGAGGCTTCAACTACGGGCCATTTCAAAGATGCAAGCTCCCAATCTTCAATGGTAATGGCACTGCTGCTGCTGCTCATCGATGGGTGAGAGAGATGGAAGTGGTACTTGACATTAGTGAGTGTCGAGAGCACCATAAGGTGAAGTTTGCTGCCCACTCGTTTGTGGACTCGACTCTATGTTGGTGGGACAATATTGTCCAAGCCGAGGGAAGTCTGGCGATTGGAAGAATGAGGTGGTCTGAGTTGAAGAAGCTGGTGATTGAGGAGTTTTGTCCTCATAGAGAGATGAATAAGGTGGAAAGGAGGTTCTTGTAGCTGGAGGCGGGAACAATGACACATTAGCAATACATCACGAAGTTTAATGAGATGGCACGGCTAGTGTCGGACCAAGCGACGCCTCTGTCACGAAAGATTAAGAGGTACATCCAGGGCTTGCCGGCGGATATCCGCAGGCACATGATCGCCGCCCGACCAAGCACGTTTAGGTTGGCTGTTGACCTTGCGGGGAGACTGTATGATGAGCGGGAAGTGGTGGTGGCTGATGTGAGTAAGAAAGGTGGAGGTGACCGGAATTGGAATGGGAAGAGGTTTGGTCGGGGTGGTGCTCTGACGAGTAACAAGAGTGCATGGGTGGATAACCACCATGTGGTCACATCTGGTGCGAGGCCAAAGAGGTTTGGCAAATGTGGAAAGGAGCATATTGGAGAATGTAGGTTGGGATTGAATTTATGCTTCAAGTGTGGGAGGACGGGGCATATATCAAAGGATTGTCATGTGGCAAGATGTTTTAACTATGGTGGAGAGGGTCACATGACCAGGGACTGTAAGAAGCCGAGGGCTGAGAGTTCCGGTGCGAAGTAGAATATGGTTGGGATGGAAGGGCAGAAGGCGAGCGCCCGAGCTTTCACGATAACTCGGGAGAAGGCTTGGGCGGACCCCGATGTGGTGTCAGGTACGTCTCTAGTAAACCAAACTCTTGCATTTATGTTATTTGATTCTGGTGCTAGTAGAAGTTTCATTTCTGCCGCCTTTTATGCTAAGTTTCCTATTAGGAGTAGAAGTATTGATGTGCCCTTCGATGTAGAAACTGCCATAGGTAAGTCTACCAGGATTTCTGGGATGATAGAAGGCTGTGACATTGAATTAGAAGGTCATAAGTTTCCCATTAGACCGTTCGTGATGAACTTAGGCGATTTCGATGTAGTCCTTGGAATGGATTGGTTGGCGGAATACGAGGCGAACATTGTGTGTTGCAAGAAGATGATTCGATTGACAGCACCTGACGGGAGTTTGGTGACAATTTACGGTGATCGAGTTACGACTATCCCGAAGGTGATATCGATGGCGGTGGCAGGAAAGTGCATGAGGCGTGGATGTAGTGCCTACTTGGCCTACGTAAAGGATGTGGATACGCCAACACCACAACTGTCTGATGTACCGGTGGTGTGTGACTTTACAAATGTGTTTCCCAAAGACTTACCAGGAGTGCCACTTGACCACGAGATCGAGTTCTAGATTAACTTGATACCGGGTGCCCAACCTGTTGCTAAGGCACCTTATCGGTTGGTTCCGACTGAGATGAAGGAGTTGATGAAACAACTATAGGAGTTGCTAGATAAGGGGTTCATTAGACCGAGTATCTCTCCTTGGGGTGCTTCGGTCTTATTCGTGAAGAAGAAGGACGGTAGTATGAGGATATGTATAGACTACCATGAGCTGAACAAGTTAATAGTGAAGAATTGGTACCTCTTACCAAGAATTAATGATCTGTTTCATCAGCTCCAAGGTGCCAGTTGGTTCTCGAGGATAGATCTTCAATCTGGCTACCACCAGTTGAAGGTGAAGGAGCAGGATATTCATAAAACAACTTTTCACACGCGATATGGACACTACGAGTTTCTCGTTATGTCTTTTGTTTTGACCAATGCGCAACCTGCTTTTATGGAGTTGATGAATCGAGTGTGTCGGCCAATGTTGAATAAATCAGTGATTGTTTTTATCGACGATATCTTGATTTATTCAAAGAGTGAGGAGGAACATGCTGGTCATATTCGAGAGGTGTTGGAGACGTTGAGAAGGGAGAAGTTGTATGCCAAGTTCTCCAAGAGTGCATTCTGGCTACATGAGGTTTAGTTCTTGGGTCACGTGGTGAATCCTAAGGGGATTATGATGGATGCGGTAAAGGTGGAGGCGGTGATGCAATGGAAGTCACCAAAGACACCATCCGAGATTCGTAGTTTCTTGGGTTTGGCGAGCTATTACAGAATATTCATTCAAGACTTCACTAAGAATGCTTCTCCATTGACTAAGTTGACCCATAAGGATGTCAAGTTTGTATGGGGTCAAACTCAAGAGAAGGCATTTGAGGAGTTAAAGGCGAGGTTGACTCAAGCTCTTGTCTTGTTGTTACCCGATGGAAGCGAAGATTTGGTGGTTTATTCAGATGCTTCTTGCTCGGGGTTGGGATGTTTCTTGATGCAGCGAGGAAAGGTTATAGCCTACGCATCCCGACAATTAAAAGTTCATGAGGTTACTTATCCTACTCATGAATTGGAGCTCGCAGCTGTGGTCTTCGCATTAAAGATTTGGAGGCACTACCTGTATGGGACGAAATGCACCATATTCATTGACCACAAGAGCTTGAAGTACTTCTTCTAGCAGAAGGACTTGAACATGAGGTAG
The DNA here is from genome assembly GCA_018326385.1 of Flaveria bidentis. Taxonomy (NCBI): domain Eukaryota; kingdom Viridiplantae; phylum Streptophyta; class Magnoliopsida; order Asterales; family Asteraceae; genus Flaveria; species Flaveria bidentis. Next base: position 17,312 of record BJCM01265108.1, read on the forward strand.
AGGAGATGGTTGGATCTCATAAAGGATTATGATTGTGAGATCCATTACCATCCGGGCAAGGCCAACGTGATGGCAGATGCCCTTAGCCGAAAGGAGAGACCCAAGCTGATTCGGGTGAAGGCTTACCATTTGATTATGACCTCTGATGTGATGAAGCAGGTCAAGGAGTTTCAAGATGAGGCATTGAAGGAAGATCATCTTAACTCTGAAAGAATGAGAGGTATTGTCACGGAGTTAGGTGAAAACACACTCGATGTTAGGACCCGATTCTGATGGATGTGGATTCCTCATCATGGGGGTTTACGTGGGAGAATTATGGACGAAGCTCATAAGACTCGATACTCTATTCATCCCGGTGCTACGAAGATGTACCAAGACATGAATAAAGATTATTGGTGGTCGGGTATGAAGCGCGATGTAGCGGAGTATGTGAATAAGTGCCTTACTTGTTTACAACTGAAAGCCGAGCACCAGAAGCCATACGGGAAAATCCAACCTTTGGATATACCCGAGTGGAAGTGGGCATATCATTATGGACTTTATCACGAAATTTCCACGTACCTTGAAAGGTAATGATGCCTTATGGGTGATAGTTGATCGTTTGATGAAGAGTGCTCACTTCCTACTGATCCGCGAGACGTATTCTTCCGAAAGATTAGTGGATCTATTCGTCAAGGAGATCATAAGTCGCCATGGTGTACCGGTGTCTATTGTGTCCAATCGTGACACTCAGTTTACATCCAAGTTTTGGAAGAAATTTCACGATGATATGGGGACGAGGTTAGATATCAGCACGGCTTATCATCCCCAGACAGATGGTCAATCAGAAAGAACCATTCAGACACTAGAAGATATGCTTCGGGCATGCGTCATTGACTTTGGAGAAAGTTAGGATGACCATTTACCGTTAGCCGAGTTTTCATATAACTAGCTACCATGCCAGCATTGGCATGCCTCCTTATGAGATGCTATGTGATAGGAGATGTAGAACACCCGCTTGTTGGGGTGATATTGGTCATAAAGAGTTAGGGAGCGTCGAGGTGGTCGAGGCTACGTCTGAGAAGCTAGAAAGGATCAAAGCCTTAAAGAAGGCAACTAAAGATAGGCAAAAGTCGTACGCCAATAAACGATGTAGATCGATTGAGTTCCAGGTGGTTGACAGGGTTATGTTAAAGGTCTGACCTTGGAAGGGCATCATTCGGTTTAGGAAGCGGGGCAAGTTGAGCCCAAGATACATAGGGCCTTTCCGAATCATTGCTCGAGTAGGAGTGGTGGCCTATAGGTTGGAGTTGCCTAGTGAGTTAAGTGGAATTCATCCAACATTCCATGTATCTCACTTAAGAAAGTGCTTAGCCGAGGAGGATATGGTCGTACCATTGGAAGATATCGAGGTGGATGAACGGATCAATTACGTGGAGCAACCGGTGGCAATCATCGATCGCAAAGAGAAAAGGCTTAGGAATAAGGTGGTTCCCTTGGTGCGTGTACAGTGGAAACACAGGAAGGGATTAGAGTCCTCTTAGGAAGTTGAGGAGGAGATGAGGCAGCATTACCCTCATCTATTTAGCGACTTACAAGTTTCGAGGACGAAACCTAATTAAGGGGGTGGACTTGTAACGCCCGAAATAAAGTCGAAACGAGCCAACTAATAATAATGGGCTTAGCCGAGATTATTTAAAGAAAATAAGGAGGTAATGGAGTATGGACCGAGTAGACCTCGTGGGATATGTGTTTGGTGCGTTTAAGGTCCCCGGAACGCCCAGTATATATAAACAGATCAGCTTGAGCAGCTCTCATTTTCAACTCAACATCCAATTTGTAGAGAGAGAAAGTGGAGAGAATTGAAGATTGAAGGCTCGGTTGATCACGGGATTGAAGATCGGTATTCGTGGGCACCCAAAAAACAAGAAAACACCAAGAATCCAGGAAAGAAACATCATTTAATCTTTCATTTTGATGTAAACCCGAATTCTAGGGCTTGGGTTTTTGAAAGTGGCAAATATTCGCCCAAAACTTACGTTTTTGTGTAAGAAAACATGTAAGAAGCTTAGATATAGCTTATTGGGGTGATAAACCAAGGTTTGGATGTAAAAGATTGAAGTTTGGGGTCAAAAATAGGGTGATTCGTAATTTTCAGCCCGTTCTGAGATACTGGATGTTCATCTAGCGAAATTAGGTAATTGTCCAGTGAAACTATGGGTCTTCCTGCGAAACTATAGTTTCCCAGGTAGTTTCGCATACATGATTATCCAACGAAAGTTGGGTGAAACTGGCAGCAAAGATGCCAGTGAAACTACTAGCGAAAATAGCAGCGAAACTGCTGGCGAAATTAGCAGCGAAACTGCTGGCGAAATTAGCAGCGACACTGCTGATCATACAGTGAAATTAGCAGTGAAATTAGGTAGAAACTATCGCCTTTAAGTGTTAACTTATCTACAGGCTGTGTAGTGCAACCCTTGCTTTGAAAGCTTGATTGAGAAGCTACTCATCGAGTCCAGGTGAGTTCTAGATCCCCTATTTTAAAGGTTTTAAACTAGTTTGGGGCTGGAAATGCGTACTAAATAAACGCTTTAAATGACCAAGATTTTAAGAGGTTTGAAGGGGAAGATCGATTTTTCAATAAGGAAACGCGTTATATAAAAGTGTTAAAATAAAAAAATTTCAGCTGACCTGGCAGCGCGACCCCAGCCAGGGGCGTTGCCCCTTGGACCCCACTAGGGGTTGCTGCCCCTAGGACCCTGTTGTTAGGGGCTGCCGCCCCCGAACCCCCGCTGTCCCGCGGAGGATCGGTTATGTTTTATGATGACTTATGCTTGTTGTGCTTGTGTATGTGCTTGTGAATGGATGATGCATGATGTTTGTGATGATGTATGATGGGGTATGTAATGTTCATGTGATGTTATGTATGAATGTGTTATGTTGATTTTACGTTCCTATTAAGTATTATTCCGTGACTTACGTGTTACGATTATGAAATGAATGAGAAGTAGTATGTAACGTAAAACGGAACTTAATGATAATGTTAAGTGGAACGTAAAGGAAGATGAATGCATGCATTAATGAACGAACGAATGTAAGAAAAGTCTTGCAAGCAATGTATGGAGGTTCACACCCAATGAAGGGTGTTAGCTCAACTGTGTGTGGGTTAGCTACCCCAGAAGGATGCACACTGGGGCCTAACCTGTGCGATTGACCATACGTATGGGATCCTTACCGCTTACCCTGGTACTGTGGTCAGGCCACCGGGCATAATGTATGGGAGTCTATCTATAGACTTCGGCCCAGTACCCGCTTTATGCATAACGGTGGGGTGAAACACATGGCATTGGTCCGAATGAAAGTAAAGATTAATGATGTATGTACGGAATGAACGATATGAAATAAAAGGAATGAATGATTATAATGAAGGATAACGAGTAACGTGCGATGAACGATGATGAAGATAATAATAAGATTATTTATTTGTACGTATGATGTATGAGCACACATGGAAGTAAAGAACGGTTTTAAATGGAAAGTAAAGTATTTTAATTATAAAACTAGAACTGACTTTTATGTATTTTTCAGCTGGCAGGTGATTGTTGCTGAGGATGGCATAGGGCAGCTACTCAGCATTTTTGGGATGACATCTATTTGTGCAATTATGACGTTTTTGTGATGTAATGCAAAACGATTATGTTTTGTAACTGATAACAATGATGTATTATTTTGCAAAAGCAGTCATTAAGATATGAAATGATTTTAAATTATTCCGCTATGATGCTTTTTATAGATGTAAATATATATTTTATGTTTTATGTGCGATGATTGTCCAACTATGAGCGTCCCGAGATCGGGACCTTACATTGTCCTCTATTGCACCGTAGCAGACAGTGCCTTCTCCCCATCTAGAAAAATCTCTTGACAGGTTTTCTAGAAATCAAGCAAATGATCCTCATAAAGAACATGATCAATGGTAAGGGAGGTAGAATTTAGACAAAGCCAAGAATTGGCAAACCTCTGAGAAGTGTGGATCTTTCTTAGAGTTCAAGAGGGCAACCTGATTGTGCTGCCTGTGTAACTACAAGGAGAAATCAGGATCATTTATTCTGTTAAGGTTGGCCATTTAAGAAAACTTAATGGTGAAGGAAAGAAAGAAATTTTGGGAATTTAGGTTTGGAGGAAAGATGAAGATGATAGAAAGAGGGGGAAACCGTTGGGTTCATATGAACAGGATTTAAGACAAAGTTAATAAAAGATGATAAACTTTGAAATCCGGATGTCGGTCCCACATCAGAAAAAGTAGTTTACTTTTTGCTCAATAAGTAGTTTTCTTGGAATTCGAAAATCTTCTGAAGGAAAATTGTATTCGGAAGTTTTAATGAAAAAGCTTTCGAAGCCAAAATGACTTCAGAAAAATTTCCTGAGAGTTTTTGAAAATTTTGCTTCGGAAGAAAATTAAGACTTAAAAGTTTTATTCATCTATGAATAAAGATTTCGAGAGTTAATTTGCTTCGGAAGAAAATTGTCCTTGAAAACATGTAAGTGCCTAAAAGAAAATTTTAAGCTTCGGAAGAGATTTCAGACCATTCTTCTGAAAGACTTTTTCTTAGGCAGTTATTTGTTTTGAAGGCATAAGTTTCTTTCGAAGATAAAACTTATATCTTCCGAAGGAAAAAGACCAAGAATTTTCAAAAATTCTAAGGAAAGTTCTTCTAAGAAAATTTTTATCCATTGAAAACAAGAGCTTATGAAGATGATAGAATAAACAACTTAGGACACAATGATTTTAGAAATAATATGATTAAGTTTTAAGAAAAGCTACTCAAAGTTAATCATCCCAATAACTGATATAAGATACTTGAATCTTTGTTCATCAAAAGCTTTGGTGAACATATCAGCATATTGTTTATTTGTGTTAACCTCAACTAGTTTGATTAATCCCTTTTCAAAGTTATCTCTAATCAAATGATATCTGATATTGATGTGTTTTGTCCTGGAGTGCTGCACTGGATTTTTAGTGATTGAGATAGCACTGTTGTTGTCTATGTGAATAGGAGTCTCCTTGAAGTTTAATCCATAGTCAAGCATCTGATTTTGAATCTAAAGCAGTTGAACACAGCAGCTTGTAGCAGCAATGTTCAGCTTTAGCAGTTGATGCAGAGACACATTATTGTTTCTTGCATTATCATGAGACAACCCTTCCACCAAATAACTAACATCCTCCAGATGTAGACTTTACAGTCATATTGCAGCCACCATAATCACTATCTGTATATGCATACAAATTGAAGTCAGAGTTCTAGGGATACCAGAGGTCAAATGTTAAGGCACCTTTAAGGTATCTTAGATTTCTTTTGGCAGTGATAAGATGTCACATCTTGGGGTTGGCTTTATATCTTGCACAAATACATGTGGCAAACATGATATCAGGCCTGCTAGCTGTAAGATACATGAGAGACCCAATCATAGCCTTGTAAAGGTGTTCATCCACACACTCCCCCTTAAGATCAGGTCCAAGGGAGTGGTTTCTTGCTATGGGTGTCTTAGAAATCTTACAATTAGGCATGTTGAACCTTTTGAGTATGTCCTGAACATACTTTGACTGACTTATGAAGATGCCATCTTCAACTTGCTTCACTTGAATTCCCAAAAAGAAATTGAGTTCCCCCATGGCACTCATTTCAAATCTGTCCTACATCAGCTTCTCAAAGTCTTGCAGAGCCTTGGATTAGTTGAACCAAAGATGATGTCATCTACATATACTTGAACTAGCATCAAGTCATTTCCTTGTCTTTTGGTGAAGAGAGTTTTATCTATAGTACCCTTTTTGTATCCATGCTTGTAGAGATACTGAGATAGAGTCTCATACCACTTCATGGGTGCTTGGTGCAGCCCAAAAACAGCTTTATCAAGCTTGTAGACATAATCAGGATGATTAGAATTTACAAAACTAGGTGGTTGTTTGGCATTCACTTCTTCATCAATTTCCCTATAGAGAAAAACACACTTGACATCAAGTTGATAGACCTTGAAGTTCTTGGATGCATCAAAAGCCAAAAATATCCTAACAGCTTCCAGTCTTGCTACAAGAGTAAAGACATCAGTGTAGTCAATTCCTTCTTTATGTGTGTACCCTTGAACAACTAGTCTAGCTTTATTCTTGATGACAATTCCTCTATCATCTTTCTTATTCCTAAACACCCATATGGTTCCTATAGTAGTCTTTCCATGAGGAAGAGGACATAGGTTCCAAACCTTCTGCCTTTTGAATTGAAGGAGCTTCTCTTGCATAGCTTCAACCCTACTTCTATCCTTTAGAGCCTCATCTATCTTTTTGGGCTCTATCTGAGATAAAAAACAAGAGTGAAGACAAACATTTGCTTTATGGGTTTGTCCTCTTGTTCTTACCCCCATGTCAACATCTCCAATGATGTTTGTGGTAGGATGAGACTTGTGGATCTTTAGCTGAGGGATCACAGTAATTTGTTAAGAGAGATCTAAGTTAGAGAAATTTAGATCTGGCATTGATGTTTCTCCTACCATATCAACACACTTATCAAGAGAGACTTGTTCCAAAGAGTGTGTGACATCATTGATGTTGTCTTCTATAGAGTTGTTATCAGCATCAAGAAATTCTTGATCACTATCACCACCACTATTTTCTTCTACAATTAAAGCTTCTTTATGTGGTTGTGGAGCCTCTGAGCTATAATTTGAAGGCATCTCAGATGTATCAGCTGAATTTATCATTGTTGTGGTGATAGAAACTTCATTTATAGAGTTAGTTACAACTGGAGTTGAAGATGTATAGCTTGAAGGTCTTCTCAACTCAAATCTTGGATCAGGATCACATGTATGTAGTATGTCTGTAGATCCTGAAACATGCTCACAAGATTTGTTAAAACAGTTGGTAACTAAGTTAATATCAAACAACCAATCCGGACCAGAACCTTTTACACTAGGAGTGTGCTCATTGAAGGTCACATTGGCTAAATCTTCAACTACTCTAGTTCTAAGATTGTATACTCTATAAGCCTTAGCTTGGGAAGAGTATCCAATGAAATGTTCATCATCTAATTTCTTAACAAACTTAGCAATTTGATCTTTGGTATTCAAGATGGTGCAAGGACATCCAAATGACCTGAGAAAACCAATAAAAGGTTTCCTCTTATGCCAAAGTTCATAAGGAGTCTTACCACAAGTATTAACCACTAAAACTATGTTTTGCACATAGCTAGCAGTGTTGACTGCCTCAGCCCAGAAGGTGATGGGTAGTTTAAAGTCAGACAATATAGTTCTTGCAGCTTCAATAAGTGTCCTGTTTTTCCTCTCAGTAACGCCATTTTGCTAAGGAGTCGTGGGAGCACTATATCGTCTTGTAATACCCTTTTCATCATAAAATGTATCAAGGATTTGGTTCTTAAATATAGTTCCTTGATCACATCTTATGGTTTTGACCTTTTGATCACATTGATTCTTAATCTTTAAGATGAAATTCTTCATAATCTTAGGAGTCGTATCCTTAGTTCTAAGGAAGAAGACCCAGGTGAATCTTGTAAAATCATCTGTGATCACTAAACAGTAAGAGGTCTTTTCTAGATTCATTACACTGGTAGGGCCAAAAAGATCCATATGTAACAAGTGTAGGGGAGTAGTGATTGAGTTTCTTTCCTTTGGTTTCTTGAGATACCTTGTGTTGCTTCCCTTTCAAGCATGCCACACAATGGTCATCACTTGTAAACTCTATCTTTGGCATTCTATTTACCAAATCTTTCTTAATAAGTTTGTTTATGTTTTTAAATTTTATATTGCACATTCTTTTATGCCAAAGGAAAGACTCATTACTATTTGCGTTAGATAGAAAGCATTAAACTTCTCTTGAGGGAGATGTTTCTTGCAAATCCATCTTTTACATGTTCCCTCTCCTGGGGGCTCTGAGCAAGATATGCTCATGAGGATTGACCACCTTGGGCTTGAGAACAATACACTCATGCTCAATAAAGAACATGTTATGACTCTGAACAAAATTAAGATACACTCAAAAGATTGTATCCAAGCTCCTTGACAAAGTTTACCTTCTCAATGATAAGCTTACCATTTGTGACCTTCCCTTCCAGAAATGTAACCACCTTCATCTCCTCCAAAAGCAACTAGCCCTCCATCAGTTCTTTCAAAATTTTGGATTAGTGACCTATTGGCTGCCATGTGCCTGGAACAACCGTTATCAATGATCCAAACATTTTTTTGTCTTGAGCTATTCCTGCACAAAGAAAATGATTAGTTGTATTTAAAAACCCAAGCCTTATTAGTCTTGGACTCATCCAATGAAGTAGAAGGTAACGAAGTAGTAATAGATCCTATAGTTGTGCTTTGAGGATTTCTTGTTGTTGTTGATAGAGAACTCTCCGTCATTTGGTCCTTCTTTGTCTTCCACACCACCTTTGGAAGTATGAACTTGACCTTCAAAACTTCAAAAGCTTTTGTGACTTTGGATTTTTTTATGATTGGACCTTCGGAATATCCTGCTATTACTGCAGCAGACTTTAGTGCTTTGGAAGTATTCCTTTCTTCCGAGACCAAATTTTCTTCCAAATGCAATTTTCCACTTGCCTTCTTCTTCATTTTGGAGCTTTCGAAGGAAACATATTTTCCTTCCAAAACTTTCTTCTTCTTCTCTAGAATCTTAGAAGTTTCTTTCTTTGTCATGTGGAGAGTACTCTTTGGATTGCAGATACAATCTTTAGCAAGATGAGAGGTACTCCCAAACATAACACAGCCCATTTTCTTCCTTCTAGGAGTTTTCTTCTATGAACAATGCCGAACTTGATCACTTTCAATCTCCATCTTCATCTTCTCAGATGATGTGGCAATTCTTGTGGGGTTAGAACTACCTTTGGAGCTTGATGGTTCATGTTGTACAGCAGTGGTGCACAACTTATCAGCCTTCTTCATGATGATGGGGTGACTTGGACATGAACTAGAACTATTTTTTTGGAGTTTAAGTTCGAGTCCTCAGTTTTAACCACTTCAAATTCTGTGGAAACAAAGACTTGTTTCTGTGTAGAGCTAAAGGTTGCCTTGATCTCTTGAGCCTTCCTTGTTTTTCTTTTGCTCTTTCTAATCAAGTTCTTCCTCTTGGACTTGGTCATCCTAACAGCTTTACTCTCCTTAGAGGGATGATGACCTTCTTAGAATGCTCTTATTCACTCCTCTCAGAGCCATTCTTTATCATCTCCTCTTCATCCACTTCAGTCAAGGGGTCTATGAGGGGAAGCTCATCTTCATAAGTTCCACACCTAGGAGATCTTACAGACAAGATTGTGTGTGGAGGAGATATCTCACAAGATCCCACTCCCTACTTGTTTTGATAACACACTTTTGCATGCAAGGATGAGGATATCATGTTCTTGAAGGTCTCTTCTTCACTAACACATTTTTCTGCCCTGGCTTTGCTGATCACAAGCTCAGCCTAGCATTCAGTCAACTTAGTTATATGATCCTTGATCTGAATCCTATAATTGGTGTACTCATGTTTAAGAACTAAAATGGTTTTCTCTAAGTCCTCTATCTTAAACTTATAATCATTTTCAGCCTTTTTGAAATTAGATTTTAAGATATTTAAGGACTTAAGATCAGATCTCATCTCTAAGTTGTAGGACCTGTATCTATTAACTTTAGCAATACATTCAGGAGTGCAAAGATGTTCCAATTCCTTGGATTCATCATGGTCAGCCATGAATGCTTGATTTGGAGATGCATCTTCCACCTGAAAGCTCAAGTCAAAGCCTCCTTCTTCAACAGCAACTGCAGCTTGCTGCTTTGGCTTCTCATTCTAGGGAGCTCTCTCAGTGTAGTTTGGTCTGGATTGAGTTTGGCCACCATTTGTTCTTGGTGCCTTGCACTCTCTAGCAAAGTGTCCCATCTGGTTACAGTAGTAACACTTTACCTTGCTTTTATCCAGCCTAAACTTTCCACTTGCTGCATTTCTAGGAAACTTCCTTCCAGCCCTTTTGTAGAACTTCTTGGCTCTATGAGTGAGAAGAGCCATCTGCTGAACTATCTCCATATACTCTAGATCATTTGGATGGATACATTAAAAGTCTTCAAGAGTGAAGAGAAAATTTCCTGAGGATTCATCAGCAGAGACAAAAGCATGAGAATAACTTGTTTCTTGGAAGGGACTTTCTTAAGTGTAGTTTTCTCTTGGAGTCTCTAGGAAGGTGATGAATGGACCCTTTTGTGAGTTGTCAGGATAGCATATAAGATGATGTTGAGGTTCTATGCCATCCCTTTCAGTCACATGAAGGGTTGAATCTATTTGATTGCTAGAGTTACCGATGAATTTTTCATGTTTATCTCCATCTGGTATCCATTGAGAATACCATACAACTTTGTTAGAGTAAGAGTCTTAAGGTTCTCAGTTCTCTTGATAACAACATAATAATATGTCCATTGTCTAGGAAGATAGGACATGAACTTCCTTACAATGTCCCTATTCTCAAGATTTACTCCAACATCCATTAAATTATCCACAATCTCAACATACTTGAAGTATTGTTGAGTCATGGTCTCACCTATTTTGAAGATGAACTTTTCAAACTACTGTTTGAGAAGATCATTCTTGTTCTCCTTTGCTTCAGTTGAGCCCTCATACATAAGCTTCAGTGCTTCCTATAGTTGCTTTGCAGTCTTGCACTTCTTAAAGCCTATGTAGATTGAGTTTGGAAGAGCAGTTTGTAAGGCTGTCATGGCTTTTTGATCAATCTCTATTCTCTTCTTGTCTTCATCAGAGAAGTCAGGCACAACCTTAAAAATCATACCACCACCAGTAGTAGATGGGGTGCATGGTATGTAAGGTCCTTCAACGACATAGTCCCACATCCTAGAGTCTTGAGACTTGATAAAGCCTTCCATTCTTTGACACCAAGTATCAAAGTCTTCAGGAGTGATCAGTGGAGACTTTGTCATGGTTTTAGTTTTCATGTCAGCTTTAGAGATAGCTGCCATTTGAGATGTTAAGTATTTTGTGTGTGAAGGATCTTAAGATGGTGAGATCTTATATCAAGAGCCTGGAAAGCTCTGATACCAAATATAGGACCGTAGAAAGGGCGCAATGCACGTTTACAACTCAAGTAAGGAGAGTTCCTTAGAATATTTGACAGATCAAATGGGGAACTAGAAAAACCAGTTTATATAAGAGCTAAGAAACACAAGTAATAAAGAGACAGAACTAGAACTCAAGTAATTGATTTTCAAGGATGATGTATATTACTCTCTAGTTCCTTACAAGTGCTTACAAAGTAATGACAATAAGATACAAGGACCAGAGATACTTATACTACAACCTACAATCGGCCATACTTTGAAGGTCAGCTGGATACATGATCTAGACAACAATAAAATCAATGTAGAGTCAAAAGACAGATTGTCTTTTGACTAGTGACTATGACATACCATAGCTCACATCCTAATATATTACAAAAAGGATAAAGGTACATAAAGTAGAAAGTACAGACTCAAGACCTCAATGTACAGTTACCAAAAGCATGGACCTTTCACCAACTTATGTAAAGTTGATGTCTAATCAGAGTTGTAGTGGAAAGGTGGTCCAAATTTATGATAAAGGTACATCAGATAATAGCATGTGTTAAAAAGTCTTCGGAAGAAATCTGTCTTCAAGAGTTGGCTTTGGA